>VWZY01008658.1:315225-330604 GCA_013399075.1 Chloroceryle aenea | reverse complement strand
AGTGGCAAGCGCCGTCTGTTTCACCTGAGGATGATACCGTGCGCAGTTGCAGCCCTGGCCCATGGCTGAGGCTCGCAAGCACTGCAAATACCGGCAGAGGTAATGATAAAATACCCCCAAAAACCACCTTCTGCACAGCCGAGTTGGCAGATCCACAGGAAGATGGACCAGCTCCTGAGCAGTGCCACTCACTGCTCTCTGTAGTCTCACCCAAGGAGCACTGCCCTTTCAGCAGCCCTCCCTGGCCTCTGTGATGACCAAACCCACAGCAGTTGCACTTGTGTGGCAGCAATGGCCATGGATGAGCTGGAAGCTGACGCCCATGTTCTTTCTCTCCCTTTTAGATGCTCTGCTGGAATGTGTGGGAGGTGGTGAAAGTGATAGGACAGAGGGCATGAATATAATGGGGGTAAAACCGGTGAGGTAGTAGTAGAAAGGAGCTGCTGAGGAGAAGGTGGAAGGAGAAAACAGAGGGAGAAATGGCACTCCTATCCTCTCCTCATCTTTATCTCTTTGGACAAATGTCTTCTCTTTGACCATTAACTTTTTTTTCCAGAAACAGAGTACAAAAAAGGACACTAGGATACTGTTTTCTCCCATGACACCTCTGTTTTTGCATTCATTCAGACGTGGTCAGGTGTTGGTGTCTTCTCCTGAAGCTGTGGAAGCCGCCATTGCTCCAGGAAGTCTAAGACTAAAGTATGAAAAATACAGAGGTTTGTGAGTGTGCTTTTCCTGCCCTGTCAGGATGTCTGGTTCCCAACATTCTGGAAACTCTTTGAGTAGACATTTGGTCACCACACCAACAAAAGCTCTGGGAACTGAAAATTTTCCAATAGTTCTACTTTCAGTGAGATTCTGGATTTATATACAGAGTTGAACTGCTGTGGTTGACAGGTCCTTGTCTGCTTGATATTTAAACATCATTACTCTATTTTACAGAGTAAAAAATGACACACAGAAATGAAGGGCTACAGTGTGAGAGTTTACACGGAGTTTACAGATTTTTTTTTTTTTTGAGGGGTGGTAGGTGCCTACCTCTCAGCACCCAAGTTTCAAAAAAATACAAATAAGCAAAACTTGGCTGATTAAATTTAAGAGAAGTTAGAAAGACAGTGAAGTAAACGTCTCAGAAGAAGTTAGTGCTAAGAAGCAACTTGGTCCCCCGTCCCTGGTCCCTCGGATGTGCTGCCTGTTGAGCTGATGAGCTGTCCCTCCCAGAGTGCCAGCATTACACCGGCTGCTGGGAAGGCAAGCTGGCTTGGCCACCTTGCAGCCAGCTGGCTGGGAGTTCACAGCAGCCTGAGTGCTATTCATGAGATCTCATATGTCACAGCTCCCTAGAAACATAAAATTGATCTAGAGTCTTCCCAAAGTATCTGAGATCTGTGTCTATCTTCCTTTGACCACAAGAGCCAACATTATATAGCTGGGAACAGTCTGTGGATCTGTAGAAAACAATAGGTCATTGACAAGCTTTCCACCCAAGTAAGTGGTTTATATAGCTCCCTCACGCTAGTTTGTAACTGCCTATTGTCTAACTGAGAATAAAACTTCTCTTCAACATCTTACCTTCATTCACATGAGAACTCCTCCCCAGTTCAAGAGAGACAGGGACCTGCTCAAGAGAGTCCAACGGAGGCTACAAGGATGATGAAGGAACTGGAACACATGTCTTATGAGGAAAGGCTGAGACACCTGGGGCTGTTTAGTCTGGAGAAGAGAAGACTGAGAGGGGATTTGATAAATGTTTATAAATATATGAGGGCTGAATGTCAAGAGGAAAGGGACAGCCTCTTCTCAGTCATGCCCTGTGATAGGACAAGGGGGAATGGATGTAAAAGCTGGAGCACAGGAGGTTTCACCTGAATATAAGGAAGAACTACTTTACTATAAGGGTCACAGAGTGCTGGAATGGGCTCCCCAGAACGGCTGTGAAGTCTCCTTCTCCTGTGGAGTCTCCTTCTCTGGAGATTTTCAAGACCTGCCTTCATGAGTTCCTTTGTGACCTGTGCTAGACTGTATGATCCTGCTCTGGCAGTGGGGTTGGACTCGAAGATCTCCAAGGTCCCTTCCAACCCCTGACATCCTGTGATCCTGTGATACGTCAGGAATTATAGATACAGAACTGAAGAGGCCTGGTTCTGATGGTGGTATATATACATTAAGCTTTACCAGAATTAAAACAGAAGCAGAAACTCTGTATCTCAACTGAGAAAACTAATATTGAACTTGTCTGTCTGGTAACAATGCCCTTGAAGATGTCCTCAAAACATCACACACCTGCAGAGAAGTACCCGAGCAAGAGCAAGAATTGCTTCAGAATTCTTCTTTATGCAAAGTCAAAGTCATGGAAAGATTAACCTTTTGCAAGAAGAGTTGACCTAATGTAGAAAAAACCTCAAGTCTTTTCTTCTAGGTGAAATATGTATAACAACCCTAAAAAGACTAAAACATATACTTGGACCCACTTAGCCTAAGTATAAATTATCATTTTCAACACCTTAATTAATTTATAAATGGCCTATCATTAACTGACACTTATCTGGGTGTAAGCATTTTATCACAGTAGGAAGATTCATGAACAAAAATAAATTTCATTCTTTACTGCATACAGTGTACAGGTGATCAAAAAAAAAACCAAAAAGACCCAGACAAAGAGAAAGAAACATTCCCTCAAGGGTTCTTATCCGTCTTAGGACCCTGGAATAAGACTCGTGGTTTGACCTTGGCTGTGTGCCAGGTGCCCACCAAACCACTATATCACTTCCACCCCTCCTCTCAGCTCAACCAGGGGAAAGAAAATAAGATGAAACTCATAGGTTAACAGAATGGCAGTTTAATGAAAAGCAAAGCAAGGCTGTGCATGCAGGAGAAAAAAACCACAAGATTAAATCTCTACTTCCCATCACCAGGTGATTTCTGGCTTCTTTTCCAGGAAGCAGGGCTCCAAATGCACATTGGTTGCTCTGGAGGACAAGACAATGCCCAACCACCCCCATGCCCCCGTCCTCTTTTTTTCTAGTTTTTATTGTTGAGCTGACATCATATGGTATGGAATATCCCTTTGGTCAGTTTGGGTCAGCTGTCCTGGCTGTGTCACCTCCCAGGATGTTCTCCACCTCATCCTGCTGTGTGGGGAATGTTGGAAAAACATCCTTGGTGCTGTGTGAGCCCTGCTCAGCAGCAGGCACAAGATGGGTGTGTTATCAACACCTTTCCAGCTCTCAATGCAAAGCACAGCACTGTGAGGGCTGCCATGGGGAAAATAAACTCCATCTCAGTCAGATCAAATACAAAGATGATTTTACTTGAAGCAGGACATATGCATAAAAGGTGGGCAGACCTGTGAAAGAAAATGTCATCCTTGTCAGTCCTTGTAAGTCAAGAGAAGTGAAAAAACAACAGGTGATACTTGATTCAGCTCTTCCTCCAAGGATTTCAGATTCCTATTTGTGGAGAAGGGAGAAAGAAGCAGTGGAGTATTCTGGTCACTTGGGCTATACAAAGAAGACCTTTTATTGCAGCTTTGGGAGAGAGGAAGACAAAATGAACAAAATGAAAGGTCCTTTGCTTTTATAGCATGTCATCAAGAGTCCCTGTCTTCTGAACCAGAAAAAGAAAGAAATCATTACCTATGGACTCCATGTGGGAGGCCAGGGAGATGGTGGTGGAGGAACCAAATCCCAGGTAACCCATCCTCATGGGGTGGTGGCATCAGAGGACTCATTTTTTTATGGGAGAAAAATTAATCGAGTTCTTTAAGTCCTTTGAGAACAGAGACAGATTTCCCCAGATGTCAAAGCATGTGCACCATACAAGAACATTAGTCAGTACATTAGTCAGTAAGACTGTGGATGGAATATCCCCCTCAAACTAAAAGTTCCAGTGTACATTGATTGCAAGAGTAAATTAGACAAGGTTAGCTGCTTACACATCAATCGTAAACTCCTTTGTTTTCCAAAATAAAGAGCCTGCGTAACTCCCATGTAGTCTAGAAAATGCAAAGGCAGTAGCTATCATTTAGTGAGACTGAGCCTGCAGAACATGACATCTAGATGTCTATTTGAGAATTAGATGGTTATACTCCATTATAGTCCATGAAGATCTGGAACTTGATTTGGCTCCTGAAACTTAGATATCTAGAGCCATCTGAGACTTCCTAGGCTATCTTGCAAAATAAATCATGGCAGATATGATTCTGGATGTATGGGACACCCAGGCCCTTATGGAGCTGCAGAAACTCTACATCCCTGAGCATCTCAAAAGGACAATGATGGCTATCTATGTGTAGGCAACTGTATAGAGCTTCTAAATCCCTATTGATTGCACCGGAGCTTAGATTCTCAGCTCACAGGCTTACACATACACAGATAATTCAGTATGGGCATCTTACCCACAAGTTGTATCCCAAACTAAATGTTTGTAACTGTAGACTCTTGCGATCCTTGGAGACAGGTAGTTCTGAAACCTTCTTCATCTCTTCCTCCTCTGTGTTGAGGGTAATGTCTAGAGTAGATGAGGCTGAACTACCATTCTACTTCATGGTAGACTTTTTGACTGTTCCACAGAGAGAATGTGAGAAAGAAGTGCTCAGGTACCAAGAGCAATGGAGATAAAGAGATTCAGCCCTTTCAGAAATGTCACCTTACTCTTAGTGGGAAAGGGCAGAAGGACGGATTGTCATTTTCCCTCAATTCAGCATATGGGTGTACTTGCCCTGAGGGGATGAAGAGGATGAGTTTGAATATTGGGTGATCTTACAAATGAGAACATGCTGATCCACCAGTTCCAGTCCATAGACAATTTCTTTAGGACTATAACAGTGACATTTCTTTCTTCTCTTCCTGAGAAAGGAAAGGAGGCAATGGGGAATAGACCATATTCTCATGAGCAGAAGTTAGCCAAATCCATAACTACATATATACAGAAAGAAGTTACTAAATATCAGGATTTCCTTGCTGTTCCACGGTGACGAAAGAGCTGCAGGGAGTTCCTGAAGCAACTTGGGCGAATGGTGCCCTTATCCAGTGTTGCACTGGTTACCTGTATTGGTGATGCCTGCATGGGCATCCTGGATAAAGGTGAACATACACTAAGGTTCTGGGTTTGATTTAGGTTACTAAGGCAAGTGGATATTTTCACGTGAGTGAGTGGTGTCCTCTATTATCTGTTTCTGTTCTACCAGTCTGGTATCTCATGGCAGCGAGGCAAAGAAGGAGGTAACTGAATGGGAGAAAAAGAGCCTTGAGCTGCCTGCTCAGTAGGAACCTAACGTCCTGATGTTCATCAGGATCAATAGTGGGCGTAATCCCACATACCATACCATATGATTTCATGAGTAAGTAACTTGGAGGTAGATGGGATGTGAGGGTGATGCAGATTAAGTGTTACATGAAAGGGTCTGATACTCAGAAACTCAGATGAGAAACCCTGGTCTGTTACACTGTTTTGGACTTAGAAGCACTATGAAATCTTCCCTGACAAATATGAGACCCGGTGGCCAAAACATGTGCCAGTTCACCATGGTATGTATCACCCCTGCTTTTTCCAAGGGAGAAGCTGAATGCTGATGGTCTGGCAGAGCACAGAGTCATCAAACAGGGTGACTTATGATGCAAGAGGGACCCATGTAGGTTTGCATAGTAGGACTTGTCTTCAGGGAGCCTATCAAAATTCCCTCCATCAGAATTGGGGCAGACATGCCTGAGCAGGTTGTGACGGCCATTCTTACCTCTGCCTAACCTGTGGCAACCAGATGGCCACCACTGCCTTTAAGGCACTTGTCAGAGGTTAGGTGAGGGATTTACAGATTGAGCTTTTCTGTCTGCAGATGTCCCCTGGATGTAATATTGGGGACTTCTCCAGTATCAACTTTAGCTGGCATCAACACAGGGCCTGGCTCGGTTCACCAAAATTTTGGAGAGTAGAGCCCATGCCACTCCATGATGTTCAAGCATCTATAAAGCTCTCTGATGATGGCAGAGGACTGGGCAACAAGGCTGATACTGCAGTGGTTTGCTCTGTGGAAACACAAGTCAGTCATTGCAGAGACCATAATCTGTGGGAAATCTGAGATGGTTGTTGTCATACAAACAAAATACAGCTATGGGTACTAGTGCAGAAGGAATTAATTTTTGAATAAACCTGGTCCCTGCACTGCTTTCAAGTGCAGATTCTGCATCTCTTTCCCCCCCCCTTCAATAATAGAAGTTTCATGAAGTGCAAGAGCATGTACTACAGGACAGAGGGTAGTAATTTGAGAAATATAAAAACATTGAAGAAGCAGTTACAGTTAAGATAAAACAAATACACTGCAAGAAATGTCTCAAGGACTTAAGGGTAACAGCGCCAAAAAAGCAATTAACTGTGAATCTAAGCAAATATTGCAGATTTTAGGACAGAGGAAAGACTTAAAATAGCTTAGTGTGAGTTGTTTAGGTGATACAATGAATTGGTATCTGCAGTTGCTTGATTTAATTTCAGATATGCGTAATTGCTATGAAGACTGACTAGTGAAACTTTTATAGTTCTTAAAGGGCAAAACATTTGTGTTATAGCTCTGTGGCTAAATTAAAAAATGTGTCAGTGAAGGACAGAAAAATGCTTCAAGTGGTTTAAGTGGAACAAAATAATTTTGCTTAAGCATAGCTTTTGTGTCTCAGTTTGTATTTATTGTATTTGAAAGATGTGAAGAAATCAAACTATTTGGGAAAGAAGAAGATACTGTAATGTTTTTCACTGACCCAAGCAACAGAATTAACAAAGTCTCTGAAAGATCTGTAGAACAGAAAACCAGCAAACACTGATTAAAGCATAAATTAAAGCATGATACCTTAAACTTCATGCTGTGATCCAGTAAGGAAGCATAAAATATAGGTGGATATAAATGAGAGTGTAATTGATGAAGAAAGCAGAGACTCAGTTTGTGATAAGATAGAGAAGTACAGTGGTGACAGGCTTGAATACATCTTTGCTGACTGTTTGCATTTGCCTTGGCACCATTTAGCAGAGCACCCTAAGGCGGCAGCTGCACCAGTTAAAGTGGTCATCAGGAAAGGTGGTGCAGTGGGCTGCCAAGCTATTTAAACAATTCACAGTGAAATGTGTAGACAATGCAGCACTGTGAACATGAGGACAAATCACCAAAAACCAGCAGAAATCTGTTTGCCATCAAAGCAGAGCAGGAGAATTTGCAAACACGTAACTGCTGGACACAAAGGACTTTTTAATGAAGTGTTTTTATCTGCAGTATTTTGCTAGCAACACATATGTTCTCTGAAACAATAATCACCATCCACGCGAGGAAATCAGAGTCCCCCGAAGGAAGACAATCCAAACCATTCAAAACCTAAAACAAGTACATATGTTTTCCCTTAGAATAAATTATTTTCCTGGTCTTACTTGTTATGTAGTGCATTGAACTCAGACAGCAATATCAAATTGTCATTAGATAAACAGCACCCTTCCAATAGGTAAGACAGAGATAGAAGTTGACTCACCTATCTAGCTGTCTGACATAGGGACTGAGCTCACTGGAATTGTAGACACTTGGCTGTGGGACACAAGAAGGGAAATACAGTCTGCCCTACCTGAGTATCTTTATCTTTCCATTGATTATGCAGAGAATTGAATCCAGCTCACCTGCAAAATTAGTCAGTGGACAAAGCCACAGACCTAGAAGTGAGAGACTCTTCAGCTTGAAGAGAATGATTATCTGATCACTAGGTCCTATCATTGCCATTATCTATTCAACAGTCCAATAGAGCAAAGCATACATAAGCCAGGCATTAGGTCTCTCCACCTATCTGAAGGTCTTTGAGCTCTACAGTAGGTTCAGGCTTTCTCTTTCCTGACACATCCACAAACATGTCAAGCTCAGGAGAGAGCTGGTGAAGATTTCTAGCTCTTCCTGTGGTTTTTTTCTGGCACATTTGCAGGGACATGTAGATTGTCCCAAGCTGGGTAAAAATGAAAACATGTTTAAGTAGCTGGATGGAGAGTCATGCGGCTGTATTTCTCAATATGAACTTAAAAGGGATGTGGTCATCACAGCACTGTCTCTCCAGATGTGAGGGAAGGGATAGACATGTGCAGCATAGGCAGATGGAGGAAATGTTGGCAGGCAAAGGACAGCATAGTATTAAAGATAACTGAGGAAGGAGGCAAGGAGCTTTCCCTTTCATTTCCCAGGTCATGGTGAAGACTGATACCTTCAGCAGCAGACCACAGGTAAAAGTGCAGGACTATACTGGAGAGCTGCTGGATCTCCCTCATTCAGGAGAGGGAGACATAGAACTGGTGACTGCTCTGTAAAATTTTGTCATTGTAAGAAAAAAAAAAATAAAAAAAATAAAAGGAGTTCTTTTTGTCCTGTTTGCAGCCTGCCTCTGATACTGTTCTTCCTGGCATTGGCATAATTAACAATGGGAAATTTCTATCCGTGTGTTTTCATGAGTGTTAGGACAAAAAGTAAAAGAATAATCTAAATTAATTCCACTGCTGGAAGGAGTTGTTGACACTACTCTTCATTCTTTTAATGTCTAACATTAGGAGCTGCAGCCCTAACACTACAGATACTTAGGTATTTCCCACTGAAAGTAATACTTTGAGTATTTGATCCACAGTCATAATGCTAAGGTCACTGACTGAAACTTTTTCTCTGTTGTATATTGTGTTTATGTCAGATGCTATAAACCAAAAAATTGTGAATAACTCAGGTAAATAAGAAAAAACAGAGTTTGAGGAATTAAACAGCATAGACAGTGACAAGGGTTCTTGTTTGTTTTTTTGTGTGTGTGTGAGAGGTTTCTACATGCCAGATTTCATTATCACTAATCATTTTCACAGCAAAAGTGATAAAGAAGAACAAAGATACTTATTCTCCTTTATTTTTTTTTCCCCAGATGATAAAAGTAGCTAAGGCTTACACAAGTCAGAACTAAATTCAGATCTAGAGTAAGTACCTTGATAGGCCCTTTTGCTGTGCCATTGGTACACAACTGAGATTTGGAAATCAGTCCTCCCAGGTGACCCACTTTTGCTTTTTCTTCCTGTCTAAACAAAGAAAAATCTTTTCTTAGTAAAGACTATGCCAGGAAAAATATCCATTCATTAGCTCCAAAGCCATGCTTTCTACTTCAGAAAACTAAGTTTTCTATATGCTCTGTTTCTGAGAGCTTATTAGCATATGAGCAGTGCTGAAGATGGCTGCAATAAGACTTATTTCTTTTACATCTAGGAATGCAATTATTCTACAATAGATGTATAAAGTGACTATTGAATTCAAATTTTGATGCCTGATGATAATCATATCAAGTGGATTGCAGCTCCCATTTAAAAGACCTAAATGTAAGATGTCTATATGTATTTACACATAATCTATTTACGTATGTGTGAGATAGCTGTCTCTGTTCCCAAGGTAGTCAATGAGATTTCCTCAGCATTGTGAATGGACTCTAAAAAAGAGTGGACTCTAGTCTAGAGCTGTTCTGCTCACCTCAAAACAGATATCACATCAGTTGAAAACCACTCTCAATTCCACTGACTCTGATGACTAGTTTTCCATAATAGAGATTACATTTAAGAGCCTTAATCTGAAAATCTAATCCAATCCTTTATTATGTATGGATGATAAAGCAATAAATGGAAAGTGAAAACTAGTTGGGTTAATTTCAAAAATTATCATACTGGCAATAAAGTGAATAAAACAGTAGGTAGGTCAGACATCCACTGATGAAAAATACCCTGTCTGTGGACATGCTGGTTTCTGCACATGCAAGTTAAGCTACATTGGTTTAACTTTCTACTATGATCACCACCCACATAAACAGCTTGATCTTCTGAGGTGCTGAGAATTCATACTTCCTGGAGCCAAGAAAAGCTGCAACAGTACATCAAATCTGAAAATTGGGACATTTATTTAGATTGCTATGCAGCAATTTTGATTTAAATACCCAGCTTGAAAATGTTGGCCACAGCTTCTTCAGTGAGGAAATAAAGCAGTACCTTACCATAGCTTCTGAAAGTCTCTTTATCTGTTCCTACGATTATTCTTCCTTATGCTTCCAGTTAACTTGTTCTTCCAGTTGGCATCTTTCCTTTTTTTTTCTATTTTTGACTCTACATGTTCTGTCATGGTGTTCTGCTGATTGATATCAGGGATGGCCCCTCTTTGACACTTCTGTCTTTTCTCAATACTGTCATTGTTGAAGGCAGAGCCACGCACTACACAGAAGTCATGGCTTCCCTCCCTTTTCTCCTTGTTCTATCGCGTATACAAAGAGTTGGAAATGACTGGGTGAGTTGAGACCTCTGATTTATCATTATGTTACATTTAGTTTGCTTAGGTGTGACTATACAAGCAGTATAAGTGAGCTAGAACAATGGAAAGCAAGGCTTTCCAAAGGCACTTGCTATCCTTATTTATACTCAGTCTCCCGTACTTGTCAGTCTAGTGTATGAAAGGCTGGAACATATCTGGAACAACTTTACAGTTCAATTCACTCTAACATCTTGTATGCTGCAAAAATGAAAGATCAAGGCTTGTCTATGAATGAGAAATAGGTCTCAATCCTTGTCTGGCAATATATATTGGGGGGGGGGTTGGGGGGGAGGGCCTAAAATGGATTCTTTTTAATAAAACATTAGCAGCTCCAATAAAGACAGTGGATGCAAAATAAACACAATCTTGCCTTAGGATGAAAAGTGGTAAGTAAACCTTATATAAAATCTTTCTTCAGGTCCTTCTCTTCATACAGATACCCAGCAGATGTTCATGCTGAACAAGCTATTAAGCTAGAATATCTTTCTAAAAAAACTTTTTCTTTTTTTTATATAAAGGAAAAATATTCAGTATATGTTGTTCACAATTTTTTCATATTTTTTTCCCCAGACAAATTATTAGTTTCAGTTCTGATCTGGGCAACTCAGCAGCTCTTTGGCTACATAAGCATGTTATTTTTTGAGGTGCCACTTGTACTGCAGAATTTACACAGAGATCACCAAAAATACTTCCATTAAAAGCTTTACTCTGTACTTGGAGTATGGACCTTAGAGGTAATGATCTACTATTTAATAAATTAAAACACAGTGATGTACTTTTGTACTGCAAATAAATGAGAACATATTGTAAATAATAAATTACAAGAGAGACTGACAACGTATCTACCACACATCTTAGACTTTGCATTTAGATTACACTAAATGACTACTCTGTGGCTTGTGTCATGAAACTGTAGAACAAGGTACATTAAAATGAGGTGTGTTAAAATCTGAGTGTCATGGGAAAATAAAGCCAAATTTATTTCCAATATGCACTCTTGATAATATGGAGTAACTGTCAAATCACTGGAGTTGCTATTTATTATAAGAGATACAAGTAAAAGCAGAGATGGCGTAGAATAATGTTCTTATTATTCTCTATGGAGACATTTGAGCCATTCTGCTATTATTTTTTAAATAAAACAAACAAAAAAACCCACCTGCTCATGGGCAGTGTTTTATTGGTTTTCATTTAAGAGAGAAAGCAACAAAGCATTAAAAAACAGAATTAAAATTATTCTTTTTTAACCCCATTTACCCATCTGAAGTTAGATCTAGAGCATCAAAAGCAAGAAATCTAGAAATTGGTTAATCAAAATTAATACAGATTCAAATGTTGCAGGAGCTACAGAAATTCTGGTATTAGTTTTTCAACTAAGGTTCATTTTCACATTGAATGATGGCAAGACAGGGCTTGCAAAAGTCATTTAAGAGTGAATACATTACTGATTATATTAATTAATCCCACCTCCAATGTCTATTAAATTTCAGTGGAGGTCTAGAGAGAATCCATCTCAGATGGCAGCTGGCAAGGATGAAAATACTGCTGTGGAAAACTAGGCAAAGCAGAAAACAGTTGCACTCTTCAATAAATAGCCTAGTGTCTGGTATCCTTGGAATATATTCCTAATATATTCTGAATCCCACCTCAGGACTGCCAGAGTCTGAGCAGGAGGGAACATTTTCCGTGCTTTCCCTTCTGCAGTGGTAGAAGATGGAGAACCATCTGCTCAGAATGAGACCATAGGAAGCAAGATCTAGATGTTAAGGGTCTAGCTGTCCCTGGAATGTATTGAACTTACACAGAGAAAAGTAAATAGAACAGGCTGATTCAATAGTTTCCTGTTCTGGGTTATGTTAATCCCTCTTCACATCATTCATAACATCTCATGGGATCACAAAGCAATGTAGAGAACTCCACATGGAAGGGAAAATCAGATTTTGCTTAATTAATAAGTATCTTCATAAAATCATTATTACAAAAAAAAATTAAATGGCATTAGAACTGATGAGAGGCCAAGGAGAAAAACCATGCTGAGCCCCTGCTGCAGTGTGCCATCCATGCCAGTGGGGAGTGCCCAGAGCTGGTATAAGCATCTTGCTATTGCTAAATGTGAGTGTTTTGGTTTAGGAACATGAGGGTCCTCCTAATTCTTCCTTGTTATAACACACTTTGTAAAGAAGCTCAGTTAAGCAAGCACAAGAAATATGGTTTGATAACAAGAATGTTCTAGATTAATCCTGATTTAGGAATAGAAAACACTCGTCACCCTTTTGATTTCATCTGAAAGAGACAGGAAGCTAAAACGTGTTAGCCAACTGAAAATACATGAAAATCTTTAACTAAATAGCTACTAAAATGGTAAATATATTTTATTTTTTTTATTTATGTATTACTATTTAGGCACCAAATCTAAGTCTCGTTGTGTCATTGAGGTTATTTCCAAGTTAGCTGCCACAAGGTACTATAAAATTGGAAGGCTTCAGGGCTTTTCTACAGTAAGCCTCTTTAGCTGCCATCAGCTACCAAATAGAGCTAAAATATGGAGAGATGATGAAACACAGAACAAACCTCAGAAGTTCCTGCCTCTCACCACACTCAACTCTAGATGCACTGCTTTTTGTCATCGTCCATCAACAGGAGTAGAAGATAATGTTCCACACAGCATTAAAAAAGGACACTGTCAACCTAGCTTTAATAAATTAAATCAGAATCTAATAAAGCTACTTTCTCAAAAGGGCACCTGCCTCTGAGATCATCTCCTTTATATTCCTTCTCATTAAACTAATTTTATCAAATTTAATTTTATTACTTTTCCATTCTCTGCTGCGGTGAGACCATTTCTTCCCCCTACACAGATGCAAGCAACATGTAAAGGTTTCCTTGAGTTTGCCTCAAAGTAGAACTGAGATCTCAGGGACTCTTGATGCACACCTGTGTTGCTGTGAGAGCTTTATGCACCCACATGCACCCACCTGTCTGCTGCTTTTCTTCTTCCTTAGCTTCAAGCAGAATGAGGAAAATTGGGACATGCACTTATGTATGATGTTGTAATTCTTAACTGCCCTTGCTTAGTTGCTACAAGACTTTAAGATGCTTAAAGACATTAGGAAGGGGCGTTGAAAACCCTGAGGCAGAAGAGGATATTGTACTATTTCCTTCTTCAGTAGCTGCTCTGTCCACTACCCTACCCTATAGAAAGGAAGCAGCAGCAATCAGTTTTAAAAGGTTGGAGCAAGCCTGCCCAGATTCGAAGGAGACCGAAGGACCCTTCCTTAAGGCCAGGATCCTGTGCGGAGAAAAGGAAAAAGGGTGGGATATCTATGTCAAGACTGAGACTGAAGACATAGTTTGGTGTACTGTATTGCCATCTTGACTGTTAGCTCACAGTCCTGCACTCAGCTTGGCTTCAGGCGTGTTTCTGCTCAACATAATTATTTGGATCCTATGTAGAGATCTGTCCCAATTACCTTATTCTTTACAATATCTAAGTTCATTATTGGATGCATTCTTAGGATCCTCTTTGCCTTTATTCTCATTGACGCCATTAAGTCTTTAAGGACCTCAGACCTCCATAAAGAATCCATTGTTTCCATTACATGGTGGTTGGGTTTTTTTGTAATCAGAAATGTCCCAAGAAAATCTCCCTGGAAGTGTTCAAGCCCAGGCTAGATGAGGCTTTGAGCAACCTGGTCTAGTGGGGGATGGCCACAGCAGCAGGGCTGGAACTAGATGATCTTTAAGGTCTGTATGGTTTTATGATCCTGTGATTCTTCCCAGATCTACATCGTTCAGACCCTAGCACACAAAATAAATAGGTCATTTTCCTTGGCAGTTTAGCAGTTATTCTGTGTGTTCCTTTGGGTAGGTGGAAAAGGAAAGCTCCTCCTCACATCCATTGGAGTAGTGACCTTTCCAGAGTGATACCTTCTGTTCCTGCTTCTTTCTCAGGGTATTACAAAAGCTGACCACATGCTTCTGAGACAGGGAGCAGCTTCTTAGATAAATAGTCCTTTCCCTAGCATCTGCAGGGATTCAGATGAGAGAAACCGTACTACTCACCAGCTGCTGCATGGACATGCACATTTTGTGAATACTCTGAAAACACAGATTAACTAATCCTAGTAAATAACATTTTCTTACTATCATCTAGCTGTGCTCTGCAACTTCAGCCTCAGCTCAGATGCTTTAAATTTAAGCAGATATATTTACAAGGTCTAGGATTTCATCCTGGAAAAAACATGACTATTGAATTCTCATTTCTCATCCCTTAGACTAGGGCATGAACCGACCAAAGGGACACTCATTTCATATGCAAAGAAATAAATTAGAAATCGTTTCTCTCAAACTGAACAGTTCTGGGAACACAGGTCACATTTTCCATAAGTAGTGTTTCAGAGAACACAGGCAGTGCCTTGCAGACACTGGCCAGTGTCACTTGTGATAGCACTACTTTTCTCCAGACCTAAACCACATCAAAGAAAGCTAACTGCCCTTTTGACATGCTTTCCTAACAATACCCCTTCCATGTAAGGAATTTTATGTCATTGCCATAAAGTGCAAAGGCATTTCTAAATGACCAAACAGTGGCCCAAACCATGACTAAGATAGCCACACTTCCTAATTCCCACCACTTCCCAATCCTTACCTATTCCTTCTGCCCAAGGGTGGCCAGCTGGCTCAAGCAGCCTACACCACTCCTCACCTCTCTTCTATAAGGCAGCTGAGCTGATGCTATTTGCATGGACAGGTGCAATTAAGTCACTGAGTAGGCCAGTCTGAATAAACTGAAAGGGGAAGCTTATGAAGGGAACACTTACAAGCTTTCTGCTGCTGTTAGCAGTGTAGGCCAGATGTGACCACGTAGGAGCAAGGCTTTGTTATTGGTTTTAGTTATTGGTTTTAGTCTACTGGCAGTTTATAAGTCAACCAAATAGCCCCCTTGTATTCCAGGAGGAAGTAGTTAGTGCCTTACTGAGTCATCTAGATCCCCACAAGTCTATGGGACCAGACGGGATCCATCCTAGGGTAATGAGGGAACTGTCAGAAGAGCTT
>VWZY01008658.1:263329-314881 GCA_013399075.1 Chloroceryle aenea | reverse complement strand
GGTGAAGGGACTTGAGCACAAGTCCTATGAGGAGAGGCTGAGGGAGCTGGGGTTGTTTAGTCTGGAGAAGAGAAGGCTTAGAGGTGACCTCATCACTCTCTTCAACTACCTGAAGGGAAGTTATAGCCAGGTGGGGGTTGGTCTCTTCTCCCAGGCAAGCAACAACAGGACAAGGGGACATGGGCTTAAGCTCTGCCAGGGGAAATTTAGGTTAGATGTTAGGAAGAAATTCTTTACAGAGAGGGTAATCAGGCATTGGAACGGCCTGCCCAGAGAGGTGGTGGATTCACCATCCCTGGAGGTTTTTAAAAAGAGACTGGACATGGCCCTTAGTGCCATGATACAGTAATTGGAGTTGGATCAGGGGTTGGACTCGATGATCTTGGAGGTCTTTTCCAACCCAATCTATTCTATGATTCTATGATTCTATGATAACTCAGTGGCAAAATCCAGGAACATTTATAGAAGTCAGTGAAAGTGAAACAAATTTTTTTGCTGATGGTGCTTGGTTTTCGAGTCAGATGTGTATACGTAAGGAACACAGTTTGGGCTCCACCACTTACATTTGCATAGCTGGCAATCACAATTTGATTGTACAGTGACAGATGTGGAATGAAACCACTGAAGAACAATAAAATTTAGAATGCCGTGAAACCAGTTGTACATGATGATCACTTTTCAGAAAATGACTATATTTTAACATATGGCCCATAAAATTGTTACTCAGTATCTTTTAAAATCAAAAAGAATGACCTTTTTAATTGCTAATGAAATTGGCTTGCTCCCCAGGCAGTCCAGTTTTGATGAAGCTATAAAGAAATTAATTGTTTTATGACAAAAAAAAAATCATATATTATTATATTTCCAGGAAATACCACAGGAAACTTAGAAATATGGTATGACTTTCAATTATCATTTTTTAAAAATTCATAGTGAGAAGTAGAAATCAAAGTTATCACAAGCCACCATTATAAACATTAATTCAACTGATTAAAATTTATATAAATAATTTAGCCAATTTTAATAATAGAATAACAGACTAGGTTTGATGAGCTAATAATACAAAGATTTATCTACAGACAGAAACACATTATGCACAGGGTACATAATTTTTCACATTCATAAAAGATCCATTTCTCTTCTTATGAAAAGATTGTAAGATTTGATCTAGAGAAGCATCATAGGATGCCCCAGTGTGGCTGATGTAAACCCATCACAGTAGCATTGCTAGACATGTTGATTTATATCTCTATCTTATTTTAACACTGTTACTTTTCAAATAGTCATTTGTATAGCATGACACAGGGCCCAATGCTGCCTTTTTAAAGCATTTTTTCTTATATTAAATGCCATAAAAGCATTTTCTTGTGAAGAAATCATAGCTCATTTTACATTTCTCTTAACAGCATTTACTTAACGACTTCACCGCTTTGGAGTTACAGCTGGGACTGACTCATAAGATATTTATATAAAGGACTATTTTATCTTGTAGCTAAATTCCCATATACAGACAAATTCTAACCATAGATAGAGCAGAGCTAGATTGGTACCCAGCAATGGGGATTTATATTTAGGATTGCTGAAGACTCAATTTTACAAAAAGCTTCTGAAGTGATCTCACTATTTATTCATTTCCTAATAGACTAACCTGAGCTTATTTCTAGGCAGAAAGTGCCTGTGAATCTTGAGAAGACTCTTGTTTTTACAGTCCATTTGCTACTCTCTTCTACCCAGAACATGTGGCAGTTACACAGCTATATTGATTTGTTCTGATCATAGTATGTCTAAGGAGGTATCTCAGTTATTTCCTAACAGAACTAAATGGAAAGTTCTTTAGATTCACTCTTTGATGAATTTAAAATAATATTTTATTATTTTTCCTTGAAAAACAAAACAAGAGCATGCCATGCTTTGACAAGATGTATCTTCTTCCTCACATCTACAGTTTTGACAGTGAGGTAAATGAAAAAAAAAGATTAGAATAATTATAAATAACTAAAATCCCCAAACAGTAATCAAGACAACCTAATAAAAAAAAAGAAAAATTGAGGAAAAAAAAATTATTATATGAAGAAAAAGAAAGAAAAAAAAGAGTTGTTTTCTATTGAAAAATAGGCAGGATTTTTTAAACCTTTGCAGGGCAGAAGCCTTCTCCTCTGTGACACCCCAGCCTCTGCTGAGGCTGGTGCCCATCAGCAGCCACTCTCAAATTCATCTGGCTCATGGTGTTATGAGGTTAGTTCTCATGGAGTCAGGGGAGGAGTGGTCAACAGAGCATATCAGCTCTTGAAAGACCCTCCTCACATGTTCCGCCTCAGGTCCATTGCCTACCTTGGACCGGCTATTTTCAGTAGCTCTTTCTCCATCCTTGTCCATATGTCCCTATGGAGCCCATTCACACAAAAACCCACATAGTGGCCTTTTATGACAAACTGGCTTTTCTTTTTGATGGGAGGAGAAGGAAGGGAGGAAGAAACGTCAAATCTTAAAATAATGGTTATATTTTTCTGCTTTGCAAAATAACTTTTTGCTCTGATTCTCTGCTTCATTTTGTTCATTACTGAGTTCATTACTGTGGAAAATGTTTCTTCATAAAAGCCTCAGATCAATACAATAGATACGTGCTTATGTTCTTAATAGTTGGAAAGACTTGGAGAAAGCCAGCTGATGCACTTGAAGATAGCACATCACTGCAAAGTGGAGACCAACAGTCCCTTCATGGTAAGATAGACCTCTGTTAGTAGCTAAAACTTGGGTTACATTAAAGTTCTCACTGTATTACATGTATTATGCTCTTCTCCAACCTACTGTCATAACCAGTTCAGACATATTGGCAACTTCTTTAAGTGACTGACCACAAAATTACAGCTGTTGTTTTATTCCATGCAACTCAGAAAGGGAGCAGTCTCAATCATATGAGATATCTGTGTTATTTCCAGGAAAAGAGTATTAAAAGTCCATCAAAATGACAGATCTCCCTGTCAAACCCCCCTAGATGACAGTGTCCAAGGTAAGAAATTCTATGTCTGTCCTTTTTCACCTGGTAGGCGTTTCACCTTTTCACCTTAGAAGAAAGGGTAGAAATTTTTTCCCCAACATAGTAAACCAGAACCTGTTTGTTAAGAGATTTTCCTGTGGAAGCTGGGGACAAAGTTCCCTGGCTGTTCCCTGTGTGCACAACCCAGACTGTCCCACTCTGGAGCAAGCATTTTCATCACTCTGTTAATATCTACATGATAGAAAAGTGAGACACTGGTTATCATTTTCTTTTTCAAAAAGAGCTGGTCATGCTTTATTAAGTCCATATCTTCAAAGAGGACTGCGTGGAGTGGATTCTGAATAGACAAAGTCATCCAGCATTTAAGTGTCTGTGCAATTAATGAAGAAAGATAAACATCGGGTTTAGTGAGGCTCCATCTCCTTTCCACTATCTTCAGAAACATCTACTGTGCCTCATTAAAGTTAAAGGAAATGTAGGCACTTTTTCCCTGACAGGTCCAAGTATTAAAATTTCTGCAGATTTTTGCTCATCAGTTAGACACACTACATTTTGCTTGCATTTGCTCCCCTTCCACAGGACTTCTTATTATAAGTAATTTAAAATTCCTAATGAAAAACAACTCTGTGTCACGTCACATGGTATATACCTTCAGTACTTTCAGGATACAGTGAAATGATCAGCTGGTTTCCAAGGGATCAACAAAGTCCACTCCTTGTACTTTCTTTGGTTTGTCTGTACTGCATAAAGTGAGAGTATAAAACACCACCTACCAGACTTCTTGTCTGTTTTAAGCTCATGTACAAAGAACTCTGTCTGTGACATGGCAGTGTTTTATCCTGTGTTTGTACCCTGTCCAGCTCAAAGGAGTCTTGGACAGGGATTGTAGTTCTGGGATACTATGACTAATGTGATTGTATATGAGGGTTTGGTTTTTTTTAATCTCAAAATATCTTCTTTCTTCCCTTGCCTGAAAAGTCTATTCCAAGAGGATTTTAATACGAGCTTGGAGTCAGATTTTGGAGGTGTGGCCAACAGCAAGCAGTAGAACTTTCATTTTGTGGGTAAAGGGATGGGAAGCAATGCCCTAAGGTGAAGGTGTGAATCAAACAGGTAGAACAGGTCCTGGAACAGGTAAATCTGAGGTGTTGGACAACTATGCTAGCTCTGGGGAGAAGTGGCAAATCAGACCTCATAACATATTGTTTCATTGTCTGATACAGATGTGCTAAAGGTGGTGGACACCTCTTCCCTGTGTGAAAAAGGCTGTTCCCCTATTTGCTTGCAGGTTCTTCATTTATCTTTGTCTTATGAATGTATTTATAACTTCTGGAATCTCCTTATCTTGGAGACATGGGGACAGGCATTCAGACACTATTAGCTGCTGGGCTCCTCCTGCTCTTGCCCAGTTTGATGTGGCTCCTTTTTGCTGGTGTTAGCTACAAGCCTAACCCCCTTGGCTCTAGATGGTGGCATCACCTCCCAGTTCTGAAGGATGATCTAGGGTCTTGTCCTAAGTGCTCCTTTGCAGATATTGTGGAAGTTACCCATGGCCAGTGCACCAGCTTCCTGCTCCTGGCTGAAGGATGCACAGGCTTCTCTGTAGGGAAGCAGAGAGGAGCCAGGACAGCAGAGGTGGGCTGCCCATCCATGCTGGCAGGGCACACATGTTGCAGTAGAGACAAAAAGGAGTTGGGGATAAGAAGGGCCCAAAAGACCCTCAGTAAGGAAAAAGCTTTGGGGTAACAAATGACATTTGATGTCTCGATTTGATGCTGTATTCATGAGGGAGATCATTAAGAGAAGTGGTGATTTCATCTCTTCATGGACTATGTCATCTTCAGAGGCCAGAGATGACTGCTAAATTACTTTAAACTGACTTCTCATGGATTAAAAGCATGTAAATGTCACCCCCATATTCCTGTACTGAACACAATGACGTTAATTAGACTCAAATATTTCAGTCCTCAGGCAGCTAAACCCTTTTGTACCACAGAGACAGAGCAGACAAGATCAAGGCATCAGTCTACAGTGAAGGGATTCTACTACAACACAAAGGACCCATTTTTCTTAAACGCAAAAGATGTAACAAGTCCCTCCACTATGGAGATATTTTTCATCCCAGAAACATTTCTTTATCATGCCATATTTGATGTTCAGCTGGACTCTGAGTAAATGTCAATCATCAGCATACTGACAGGTGCATCTCAGAGTGCCAGTCCACCTGTTGTCCAGTAAGTCTCATGTTTTAGAGTAAGGGAGAAAAATGGAGAAAACAAAATCTGTCCAGTTGTTCCTCTTAATCAAATGAGGAGCTTTGGGAACAGATTACAGTCACTGGCAGAGCGGCCAGTTCTGTGGGACTGTGCAGGCAAGATTGTTTATCTTCCTTCCCACAGGGATGTGTGGCTGAAAGTGGCTGGCAGAAATGGTATTTAGAGCCACTAGATCCAAGAAAAGGACAACAACCACCTAGGCTTACTTAGGTATCTGCCTGTGCAGCCTTCAAGCTCACAGAAGCTGGATCAAATCCTATCTTTAGGATGGCAACTAACGTCACTTTCCAATTATAGTGACTGCACCACCCTCCAAAATCAGTGTTAATTTATCTCTGTTAGAAAACTGCATCATATGTCAAGGTGAATTTGCCTGACTTCTGCTCATTGGATCTGGTTGTCTCATGTTATATTTTAAACCGGAAAGACTTTCAGTTTTACTTTCTTTCCTAAAAGTCAGAACTACACACTTTATATCTTTTTTTCCCCTACATGTATGAGTAGTTACGCAAGATCTTAACTCAGCCTCCTTTTTACAAGCTGAATAGGACTGGCTTGTCATCTTAAGGGTTATTTTTAGCAGTTACATTTTACGACTCTTCCTCTTGAAGTGAGGGTAGCAGAGCTGCTATGGTAGTCCAGAATATTACCATAGCACAGTGAATTACTGCAGCACAGTAGTACAGCTATTGCAGAAGCACACTATGTGCAAAGGCAATATTGTGTCCTCCCCTTCACTCTGACACTCTCATTTTTCCTTGATCAAAGAGGAACATAACCCTTGATCAAGGGTGATCCTGATACCTCTAAGGACATTGTAACATTGACAGTAAAATGATGAAGATGGTCACTGAATATGCTGGCAAAATAAAAAGAAATTTAGTTTCCGAATTCTGGAAAAAGATTTCTTGAAAATATTTCTGGTGGAAAAAGAAATTCCATTTTTAGTCATTATGGAAGTGGAGAACTAGAAAATTTGTGTATTATCTTTTAAAAAGAAACAAGAATGCACTGCTTAACTGATACATGTTATTATGGACCCATTACCACTTCACTAAAAAGAGATAAAAACATTTTAAGATTCAAGGAAAGAAAAAGGAGAAAATTAAACAGAGAAGAAATATCCTGACCACCTCACTTTCCTTCTGAGAATGAGGCTCAGACCAAAAATTAGAAAAAAGCTGAATACAATCCACATTTCATAGCAAACATTTGGCCCAGGGCAGTTCTAAAAACACATTTGAAACCTTTAAGGTGCACCTACTTACAGGCAAAGGTGTTGAGCTCCCTGATTAAGTAGGTAATTTGAAATTTAGATGCAAGGTTCCAAAAAGTTCTGACGTGTCCAAAATACAGAATGGTTTGGAGGTAATTAAGAAAAACAGATTCATGTTGCTAGAAATATTTCTCAAGAGCATTTCTGAAAGTATAGTTTTATTAATAACCAGTTATATCAGAATAGAGTGAAATATTTTTAAATGTATATAGTGAGCAAAGCAAACTTATTTGGAGCTATCTGATGAAATGGATATATCTTACCTTCAGGGAAAGCACAGAAAGTAATTAATTGGACATTATTACTCTTGGAAAAAGAAAACAAAACAAAACAAAACCAAAAACTATCAAAGACAAGCATGTATGATGGATGTTTCAGAACATAGTTATCATCACTTAACGGACACCTACATGTCTCTCTTCTTCAATCATCAGCAGCAGCTAAGTGAAAGGAATATTTCCAGATTCAAGAACCATATTACTGACAGTAAAATAGCCATATAAATAGTGAACTATAAATAGTTTACAACCATTTCAGACTGCAGTACAATATATTGGCCTAAGTACATAATGAAAATGGTTCATTTATGTTTGCAGATTGAATAACTGAATATTCACTGAAGACAAAAGCTTCACAACATACAAAAGCTAGTTAGACATATGATTTTCATACTCTCCCTATGGAAGGTAGGTGATTTTTGCACATTTAAGTCTTTCCTGTAATCATCTGATATAAAAAAAAAGCCCATACACTTTTTTTTTCTTTTTTTAGAAGCCATATTGTTTCTACCAAATCATCAGTACGGGGTGTAGCTCCCAGGATTTTTAAATTTTGGCTGATGTATTCAGTCCTGAAGGATGGATCCCTAGCAGGAAGCTCTCCAAATGGGAATTTAGCATTTTGAAAGGATCTAACCTCTGAAACCAAATAAATGCAAAACAAACCAAAACGATAGAGTTGCCTGTACTATCTAAATTTGGAGCTGAGGTGTTATAAATGTATTCTGCTTTTATTTGAGGAGGTACAAGGAGAAGTCATAGAATCACAGAACCACAGAGTGATTTGGGTTGGAAGGGACCTTTAAAGATCATCTAGTTCCAAACCCCCTGCCATGAGCAGGGACACCTTCCATGAGAGCAGGTCTCCACCAACCTGACCCTGAACACCTCCAGTGATGGGACATACAGAACTTTTCTGGGAAAGTCTAGTGAACAGAGCAATCCAGGTAATTCATATGGAGAAGGTATTCAGCTATGGAACACCAGAGTATGTTGTGACTAGCTAGATGTGGATGACACATGTGACTGCTCAGGAGCACATTTTCTTTGACCTTAACTTCCATGTTCTGAGCTTATTGAGTATCCCTTTTAAAATAATGGGTTTCCTTTTGAAAGTTTCCAGCCCATATAGCACAATTATTCTTGATTCTTTCTAGTTTTCCCTCCCCAGAAGCACCTGTCATAGGCTCTGTTAGCCTCCTGACTTTACATGAAAGGCTACAGTCTTTCCTTATTTAGTATTTATTAGTAGAAAGTTAATTAGTGGTAGAGATTTGGGTCATATAATGAAGTACATTTACTCTTATGACAACTCATAACACCATGCAGACATAATTTTCCAACCACATGAGTTTTGTACATTTCTGCTTCAGAGAAAGTAAATACTTTTTTTATCATGGTCACTTAGATAAGCAACAAAAAGGTATCACGGTAACCTGAGTTTTAGCCATGGAGACAATCTCCTGTGATATCAGCAAATCTGACAAGCCTGACCCTGAAGTTTACCCTGTCCCAGCAGACCCTGGAGAAGGTCAATGTGCTATATCTGGCCTTCAGATAGTGACAGGACAAACTACTGTTTACTAATCCAGTATCCTACACAACAAGATATGTCAGAAACTCCCATTTTTTCTGTCTGTGCTCTACTCTTGTCTCGTGGGTGAATGCCATTCTCCTTTTCTCTGTCCTCCCCTCACTTTTGTACAGGGTCTTTTCTGTGTCTCATCAGGTTCTGACACAGTAGGAACCTTTACAAGAACAACTAAAACTAAATATTTTCGGTCTTCCCTGAGCTGCAAAGATATTTGTCCTGTTCACCTTTCTGGAAATGGCACTGTGATGTAGAATTATCTTTTACTTTTAAAATGATTAAAATAAATACTTGCATGCAATGATTCCTTTAGAAAATTTTGAGTTCAGATGAAAATCCAGAAAGCCCTTAATTCTTTCAGTGGAGAAAACTGCCCTGGCTGCCTTCAGCTTCTTGCTTTTCATTTCAGTGCAAGTTCTTCACTCCTGACCCTCTGCATCTACTGAAAATCTTCCTTGAGTAGTTTTCCAGATTCTTTCTGAAAACTTGAGTTTGTTTCTGATGCGTGCTGCTGTGCCATATGGATGCCAGAAAATGTGCACAGTAGCTGTGTTTCTAAGAGCCTAAAGGTAAATTTTTTTTAGATAATGTCTGGGATTTGCTTGGGGTATGCACAGTATGCACAGTCCCAAAAGATGAAACTCATGTGCCATTTAATCCTCTGCAACCAGTGCTGAAATACAATTTAAGAAGCAATAGCCCACAGAACTTTTGGGTCCATCTGGGGAGGTTTTGGACCTCTTCACAACTTTCCAAGGAATGAGTGACAATTGTTTTTGATAAAACAAGGTGATGGTGCTGTTGTCAAAGGTCTTGCCTGATCACATAAATTTTTATTTTTCTTGCAGGACCCTGGTCTTGAGTTGACTGACACTGGTAGGTGTAGAGAATTGCCAGGTGCCATTGCATCTGGGCACCATTTGATCCCTTCTATTCTTAACTTCTCTGACAGCCAGTTCAGCAAGCATCAACAAGATGTAAAACAAGTTGCACCAGAATTGTGAATATTTTCAGTGACAAGCCTTTCTATATTTAAGCAATATTTGAACTGGGGAAAAAATCCATTTAGAAAGACTAAAGCTTAAACAAAATGCAATGAAGAAGTTATAAATGGCTTACATGAAACCATGCTTATGTGAAACTAATGCCATTCATAAACAGTTGGAAATCATGTTTTCTGATGAATTAATGAATTTTGGTTGCTTCACAGTTTTTGTCCTCTCCTCGCTTTTGTGTGTTTGTGTGTGCTTTTGGGAATGAGGCCATCTTCCCTGTTGTGGTTACTTGCAGGAGCACCAAATCATGCCTCTCTATGAGTTTAACTGAAGAGATGATACTGATTGTCACATGACATTCTGAAGGTGTTTTATTGCTTTATCCCCATAGGTGGGGAGGAGAAAGTGAACTAGAAGGACACAATTTGGTATTTTATTTTACTTATTAAAGCTACATTTCCTGCTTCTTGGATCCCTTTTCACTACGGGAGGAAGGGAAAAAGTAATTGATTCATAATTTTCAAATGTGATTATTTTCTGCCTTTAGTGGAATTAACACAGTGAGTTGGGTCTTCCAGCCACTGTGACTAACCATAATTCTTTTCTAATGCATTCTTATACTGACCATTCATTCACTCTCCTTTTGTTTATTATTTGAAAAATAAACTAAACCTGCAAATGTTTGAGCCAGTTTGATATTGATGTTGGGTCAGGCTTCAGGTTTTGATATTTATCATTTGTTCAGTGAAATGGAACTTTTTAAAGACAGTTAATAAATCACTTTGTCAGCTGAAAAGTGAACCACCAGGAAAAGAATGAAAGGGGTAAAAAGACTTTTAAAAATATCTTATGCATATTCTGTGACTTCCTGTGAAAACAGCAGAGGGAATGCTTTCAGTCATTCCCCTTCAATCCATTCCTGCTTGTCCTCTGAAACTTCTTATGCTGCTGCAGGATCTAGCATGAAATATACGTGCACATGCCAAGCTAAAAGATAAATGTGGCTCTTTGTTCTCACTGGTCCCTCTGGATAAGCCCAGTACATTGTAATGAAAATACCTCCAGGACCTGCAGTTCATCTCTACAGGCTGATCTGAAAAGATGCATGTATCTGGAACTATCAAAACCAACACGGCATTTCTAGCAATAGACCAACACTGATGATTAGTGAGTGAAATTGCCAGTACAGTAATTGATTGGCCATTTCACTTAAACATATGTCTAAATGCTGGAAAGTTCAAAAAGTTGTTACAGGATTCATGCAGTATGAAGAGAGAGAGTATCCCTGGCTTGTAGGCAGATGATGGGATGTCGCCAGGGAGTAGGTCAGGACCCCTGAGCTCAGACACTCCTGCATCCTCTCACCTGGGAACACCCATGTTCTTCCAAGGTCAACTCTGGGGATTTCTATACTAGCAAAGCCTTGACTGAATCTTTGCTTAAAACTTAAATAGCCCTTAGTCTAGCCCAGGTGTGAATTTGAATGCTATTGCTCAATTTCTGCTAACAATATAATTATACAGTGGTTTAACTGTATATCATGAAGCCTTGAAAACTTAGTCCTGAATTTGCTCCTCTTCCATCTGCAAAAGGAAGTGCTTCAGTATGAATTCAATATTATTGGTGACATTTCCTTATGGACCCAGAAAAATGCAAATTCAATAGATGCAAATATTTCAGAAGAAGCCTGGGATGTCTTTCATTACTATTATTAATGTAAGTAATTACATACTGCAGCAAAGTCAATTTATTTAACATTTACTGTATTGGACAACAGGCGTCTTTTCTGTGTGACAGAAGGTAACAAAGTACAGCACCTTTGGCAATCACTTTTTTACATCAGTGACTGTTTTGGAGCAAGTGATTGAATGTGCAATATTCATGTCACCATTTTCATCAGTTTTACCCAAAACATGGTGATTGGGTTTTTTTAACAGTTGAAACAGCAATTAAACTTTACTGGAATTTGTCTTTGGACTGCTTTGACAATTATGGCATCTCCAACACATGCAGGACAAAGACAGGACAAAATTTGAACTGCTGACCTTTTTGCCCTTTCAGTTGTGCTGTCATCAATATTCAGCACTTCAAGTAGTGAGACGTTGTAGTTGGCTTCCTTGTTGTATTTCAGTGCCTTCATAAAGCAAAAACTTCACATTTAAAATATAAAGGAGTGGTGAAATACAGAACACACTTGAGGAAGCTGCTAAGGTTTTATCAATGCACTCCTGGGTGGTGTATTAGAGCAGGGTAACTCCACTTAATTCTGCTACTTCAAAAAGCGATTTCTGACCACATCAAGCAGATGTGGGCCAGCTAGTCTTCTTGAAGTGTGGGGCTTAAAGATGTCCTGACAGAGGTCTGTGTGTGCTTCATCCCTTTGAGGTAAGTACTGAAAAAGAATGTAGATGCTTACAGTCTATTTCTCATTTACAATAAAGCCCTCTCACACTGACCTGGCAGTCTATAAGAGGGCTTTAGAGCATGACAAAGGTACAGGCATGTTTACTGTTATTTATACTCTGTCCTATGATGAAAATAGAATTTCCAGTCCTTTCCCTGATGGGTCATAGATGGGACATAGAGCTTTCACCTCGCTTGTGTGGCTAGACTCATCATGTCTACAAGCTTTGTATTGTGAGTAAAGGGAAAGGATGCATTTTAAATTCCACTGAACTCAATATAAAGGACTCTGTAGAGGATGAAAAGCTAAGGCCCTGATCATACAAACATTTTATTTTTTGAGACATTTTACTTCATTCATTCCCTTGTATTTCTCATCTTCCAAAACAGCTTCTTCTTCGGGTTTTACCACATATTAATCCCTCATGGGAAGTGCAGCATCACAGCCAGGACCTTGTTTCTGAGGCTGTTCATCACAAGCCCAGCTCTCACATCCTTGCATGAAATGAGCCTCACGGTCTTACACCCATCAAGTTTTGTCTTTCTCAGAAGTCCTTGAGGCAGAAAAGTAATGAGTATTCCTGCTCAATTTTATCAGCAGATGGTTTTATTCTCCATATTTTATTCTTTCTTTCCATGTCCCCTCCCATTTGGTAACAAAGAGGTCTATTGATTTGTTATGTCATGTTAGGGTATAAGCTCTTCCAAGCACATGTGCTACCTTTTGTGCTTGTATGACATCTGACTCCAGCATACCCAGTGCAATGGATCCAAATCCATATTAGGGCTACTCATATGTGCAACTGCATTACAGATAGTAACAGTGTTAGCAATAGTCATAAGAACATAAGATTAGTGTTACATTCTTGTTTGTATAACTGTGAACCACAAAACTGTGGGGTTTTTCTCTGAAAAAGCACTGTCATTTCAGCAACAGTGTAGGCTGATTCCATAAGCAGGTAGTATAAAAGGAAACTTACCCCAGAGTCCAGATCATTCAGCAAACCTTTTGCTTTTGATTCCCCTGACATGACTCCTTTGTGAGGATATGAATTCTATGAACATTTATTTTCAAGGAGTAGCTCCTTTTAATGAGGTGCAGCTGATGTAAAAATATAATAGTATATTATGCAAATACAAAGTCATAGTTAAGTTTTCAAGAGCACTGTATAGCCTTGATTTCAGTTGCTTCAGTTCATTTTCTTGAAGCTGTGTTTTCTCCAGAATGATTGCTCCAGCCAAAGAAGTAAGAATAAAACCATTTCCATTTGGCATTATTCTATTTCTTTTCAGGAAAGAGCAGCAGTCTTGGTAATGTTTATGCTTTGTTATTAAGGTCTAAGGAACCTTTTCATTTATTACGTTTTTTCAGACAATGCCTTCATTTCACATTTCCCAAGGCAGATAATGCCATGTGACATTATACCATATCCTGGCACACCAGCCACACACCTCATTATCCCAGGTCATGGGATGGAATACAAGTCTGGTATAAATCGATATCATGAAACACAGTGTAGGATGTCAGGGATGAGCATTTGGCATGCAGTACCTTTCTGCAAAGTGTAGCATGATGAAAGAGCACCTTCTCATGACTCTGCATCTAAAGACAACAGCTTTTTCGCATACAACTGAAAGCATGTGCAAAAGCATAAAGAACTCCAGACCTTGCTAACTTGCTCTTTTTTAAAACCTTCCAAATAGAGGTGATTACCCAGTTAAAGTTACAAGGAGTTTTTCAATATAATAGGATCTCAGATAATAGGAGTCTCTTCCTGCTTCTCATCACTCAGGATCTAGGCTATTCAGCTTTGAGAGACAGGAACTTGCTCCCTCTGGAAACCATCAAAGTCAATGACGCATCTTAATTATCTGCAAAGGAAAATCTGGCCCTTGCTTCTGGACTGTTTTGTTAGACACCTCAAATATATGTACAAGCAAATTGTTAAGTTAGGCAGACTTGATACAATCCTCCCTTTTATTTCTTGTGTTGGAAGCATGTTTGGCTTATTAATGACTAATTTATTTCATGTATGGAAATAGTTTACAGTTAAAAAGTACATACCTCCATAAAATTATTTATTATGTAAGAACAGATTTTGATGATTTTTTGTAAACTAATCAAGATATCTGTGGCCATTATTTATAAAAACTGCAGCTAAAACTTCCCTTAATCTGAACGAAAGCAGAAATTAATTTTGCAACAAAAATCCATTTTAAGCACTTACAACATCCTGTAGCCATTAGGAGCAGGGTACGCATAACAGAAGGACTCAACTGTAATAAATGAAAATAGCTTATTCTTTGGGAGAAAGAAAAGCTATCAGCTTTCCTAAGGAAAAAAAAAAAAAAAAGAAAAAAAAAAGAAGAAGTAGGGCTCTTCCATCTCATGTTCTATTCATCAGCCTTTCATCACCTCTGGCATTCTTAGGGCATATTTCTGTGGTGTTGTCTCCAGACTTGAAATGCATTGTAATATTTTGATGGCATGTATAGTGCTTTGAATCCTGTAAGTAGCATTCATTCTTTCAAGGTGATGCAGCTTGGTGGCAGTAGGGTTTGCTATTTGTAACAACAGAATCAAGGAAGAAAAGAATCACTCAGAGTAGTCACCTCTGTAAAAGTATTTTGTGCAAGAACCCCTAAAATTCTGCTGTTTCAGCTTGAATGGCCTCATATTTTTAAGCTGTTTCACTGAAGCCTGAAGTACACAAATGGAAGCAAATTTTAAAACACTTTTTCTTCCTTTTTTTTTTTTTGTAGCTCTTACATTAATTATTTAAATCTGTTGGATAAAATGGATAAGAGTGGAGAGGATTTACTTGCTGCTTATCGCTCTCCATTGAAGGGAGTTGAAACTCCCTCCCCATATGAAAGTGTAGTCCTTTTGGCAGACATGTGATGGATGAGTGTAAAGCTCAGTAAATGCTGCAGTTACGTGCCGAATTGCACGCTGTTGTACTGAAACGAAAACATTTGGGCTACAGTTCTCTGCTTTCCTATCCTGCTTCATCTTGCAAGGCCAGAATCCATGCAGCCAGTGATGTTCTTGCAAAACACTGTACATACTTTGGTTCCACCTTCCCGTCCTCCCCAGCATGGGACAAGGGTGTTTGCCTTGTGCTCTGCTTCTTCCAGGGTCAGATGGGGGCTGACCCTTGGCTGGAGGAGCTGTGGGAACATCCCTGAGCACTAGCAGGCTCCTGAGCTGCAGGCAGCACACTCTATGTGCAGCACTGAGTCAGGCACTTTGGGATTATGAAGTATTATATCAATAGAAGAGGACTGTGTGCACACAGTATGTCTGTTTGTCTTCCCTAAAATTTACTGGAGTGACTCATGACTGGCTTTCTCTGTGCTGTTAATGGGATAATTAAAATACTTTTCTGGTGGTCAATTTAGCATGCTTTAAACGCAACAGTAAAATTATAAGAATGGCAATTATGTTCCCACATGCATTTTGTAATTTTTAATCTCCACAGGCTGGGCAGAATCTATGTTTGTTTAGTAAAGGTGTGGCAGTTTGCAGGTGTGCACCACAGTGCTGTACTGTCCCCGTGGCTCATAGAATCACAGAATCATAGAATGTTATGAAATTCTCATGCAGGATTCCAGTCGGCTGTAGGCTGAGCTGGAACAGGATCAAGTCTGCCTGTCTGTTGCTTAAGCCAAGATGGAAGAAAAAGCAAAGAAACAGCAGCAGAATGAGTGACATCAAACGATGTATGGAAAGGAATTGTTTTAAATGACAAAGTAAGAGCAAAATACGTAGTTAAGGTAAAGTGCAGGATGATACTCAATGGATAGCTGGGAAAGAACTGACCCTGAGCTGAGGGATAAATGAGGACAGACAGATGAAGAGAGAGGTAGTGAAGTAAACTACTTGTGTTGGTGTAAAGAAAGGATGAGGAAGCGTTGTGAAGCATGTGCTGTGTGGAAATGAGAGGCTGAAGGTTCCTGCTGCTTTCCCTTTCATTATATGACATCAATTGCTGGTTGCAGAGGAGCAGCCTCACAGACGATCCAAGAAATAATCCTCACTCCAGAGCTGGCCAGCCTCTGGCAGACCTACAGGCATTTCACACAGAAGAACAGTACTTGTCTTTATGAGAGGTCTCAGCACCCAGATTTGTGGTGATGACAACATACTCAGGGGTCAGTCAGCCTTGCCGTGCAGGTGAGACTTCTGAAGATAGAGCTGTTGCTCTTGATCCCTTCTGAGAGACCAAAAGTTGCAGTCTGTCACACTGGTCATCTGAAGAGTAATGATTTGTCATTTAGGGAACAACCTCAATTTCTGCAGCAGGGGCAAGTCTGTGACACCATCTAAGACTGCAAAGGTTTAGAAGAAACATCTTTTAAGGGTTATTTCCCTCCCTGGGCCTAACTAACCATTTAAGTTACAAATGCTAGAGTCTGTAAAGTACTATTCTGATGTAACTCAGTGCAAGAGTCTGCAAACTGGGAGACATGAATTGGACCTGGTTCCTTTGGGCTGCTGGCAAAAGAATCAGATCTGAGCTTCCTTTTTTTCTGCAGTTTTTCAACATTTCCAGGGCAATGACACACACACGCACCTGAGTCTCCTCTGGGGGTTGTTATTTGGGTGCAGAAAGTAGTAGTGGGCTGATGTGCCAGTATGGCCATACAGCATTGGTTTTCATGTGAGTCCATTCAGATCTGAACTCAGACTCTGTGCAGAACAAACTTTCTTTGACTCCCAAAGTTTCCTCCTGTGCCAGCAAGATTCACACAAAGTGTGAATGTTAATGAGAGTTTTACACAGGGGCTTTGCTGGGTGAATGATTTCACCAAGTGGTGTTATGGCAGCTTCCTGGTTATGCATTAAAATGAGGACAGAGGACTTTTTTATTTTTAAAAGTGAATATTAATATCATTTGAAATATGTAACTGGAAATATTTTTTTACAGATAAATGGGGTGATTATAGGACTTTAAAAATCAATCACTGTTCCTTTTTTAATAGACTCTTTACATTTACCAAGATGATGAATGGCCTAATTGAACTCAAAGAAGTTAAACAACTAAACAACCAACCAACCAACCAACAATAAAGCAACAAAACACCACCACCAGCAACAAAAAAACCACAAACAAACAAACCAACAAACCACCGAACCCCACAAGTTCAGAAACTGAAACATGCTGAAGTGCTATTTCGAGGAACACAAAATATGACTATGTCAAAAGCCTGTTTGGTGAGCAGCATGTGATGAAAACTGTTTTACTCAGTTGAGGCTGCTCCCTTTCTCTCTCTCATACAGAGTCTGAATGAAGAATAGAAGTGATGTTTTTTTCAAGATCAGAGCTGCTCTTTCATCCTCAGCTTTTTCACTTCCAGTAGTGATGTAAACCAGAAGGAAATTATAAATACAGTAGTATGAACTACTGCTCTTCATTTTTATTCTTTGTATAATTCTGGATACATAATTATTTGTACAGCTTATTTTACTGCCCAGGCAGAACAGAATTCTGTTGTGAAAGGCACCATGCTGAGCATAAAGAGGGCTGAGTTACTTTAGTGTAAAATGAACATTAGAAAACAAAAATTAATCTCTTGATTGGAATATTTAAAGTATACTACGGGATTGCTGCAACTAAAATATTTTCATTTCTGTATATTTAATTCTCTAATTCATACATATTTATTATCTGTTTATACTTCTTTACTTGCTCATATCAATTTATGTTCTAGACTGAATTTATTTCTTTTTTCTGCCCTACATTTCAGCCCAGACATTTACATTCGCTTATTATAAACTTCTAGAGAAGCTTTCTTTTAGTTTCTCAGCCACATTTAGCTTTCAAATACAACAGCAGGAGCTAGTATTTCCTTAAATGTAGTCAGTGGATGTCCATATGAGAAGTTACCTAATCTGGTATGTGGATGATGAAGAACGAAATTCCCTCTTCTGCAGATGGAGCAGCTGTTTGCCCACCCTCCATGCAATAGCTGTAGAGACCAGCTGTATGCAAAATTTTGAACTATTATCTCAATTTAAATGAAGCGAAAGAAACAGAAGGGACAATGAGTATTAGGGCTATTATTTTTACCCCAAACTTGAAAAGGCTGGTTGCAAAAGAAGTTTTACATAGAGGAAATGATAGAGAAGAAAATATGGTTGTGATTAGAGAAAATGTACCACGTAGGCAAACAGAGGTAAGGTCCAGAAAGAAACTTGATGGGTAGTTGAGGGGGAAGCAAGAACGTGAGACAGGATTAAATTCAGAGGTAGTGGAGTAAGGGAGGAAAGTCAGAGGACTGGTAACAATGAGAACAAAGTGCCATATCTAAGAAACATAGAAAAGGAAGTGTTAGTGAAGAGCTTATTAGAGAAGTCCAGTGAGAGAGAAACGAAGAAATATCGGGCATAGAAGAGTAAAATCCAGCTCTATGCCAGCCTCAAGTGTGGAGCACCATAGTTCAAAGGAAGGGGCAGGCATCAGCTAATGTAAGGAAAGGGACAAAGCAACGGGGTGGGGGGGAAACACACTGGGATACGATGATAGATCTGTGGTTTTTAAACACTGTGTTTAGTGAAATGTGGCTTGACTTTTCTTCAAACTGTCAGGATTTGAGGCATGTTCAGGATTACCCTTTGCCTCAGAGGAGAGAGAATGAGAGATTACTTTGATTTTCTAGTTGTTCAACAATGCTTTAGAAAAATAAATAGAAGAACTTCAAGTAAAAGAAAACTGCCAGCAGGTCCTTTTCTTATTTGGATTTCTTTTTGATAGCACATATTGGAATTTGACATTACTTTTTCTTTGCTTCCAGATGCATTAGCACACAGTTTTCTATGAAAATAATGTCACTGGCAGGTTTGGATTGAGTTCTGCTACTGACTGACTTGGAAAGTGAAGCCTTCTCAGGAAGATAAGCTTATAAGCAGCTCCATAAAATTTCTACTTGTCTCTTTTTTCACATTGTGCTGAGGTTATCAGACAGCCAAAGTTCAGTCACTGTCAAGTGCAGTTCACAGCTCAGGAATACACAGGTGCCAGAAGAATTGTTGCAGAGTGGCACAGCTTGATATCAGTGTGAGAATGGTCCCTTCCAATGAAAAATTCATAACACACAGAATTTGGAGTTTCCAAAAAACATCTCACAATGAAAAGTTGAAACCTGTGATAAACTTAATAGGTGGTTTGCAAACAGCTTTGTTTTGTAAACTTCATGTGTCTGAAGAGATATCAATCTACTGACCATTTTATTTAGATATTATTGTTGTTGTTAAACCTTCCTTTTTCTTCTTGTTTCTCTTTTTCTTTTTTTGTTTTTTTTTTTTTTTAACCCTTTGCACCTGAGTAGACAATGATCCTGGGCAATACCCTCCCACCAGTAACTCCTGGCACATGCCTGTTGTGAATCCACTGAGTAGTGAGTACAGTTGCACCTTTTGGTCACCTGAATGTTGGAAATTTTTAGAATCTTGTTTTGCTCCTGTATGCTGAGGCAGGTTTGCAAAGGATGATTATCATTGCCTGATACTGCTTTATGCTGATCCCACAGGGTGTCTCAGATATGTGCAAGTGTACACAAGGTATATGTATGCTTTTCCATTTAACTGAAAGAGGTACGTGCTGGTTGGCAAAACTGCTTCTCCATTCCTATCTTTATTTTTCTTTCGGTTTGCTTCATTTGTAAAACCTGTGCTCTATGTGCATAAGGCATAAGTGATCTCTAGCTTTAATTTCAGGCATGTCAGCCTGAATAGATACCAGACAAGGTACCCCGTTTCATCACAGCACTTTCATTGCTCAGCCCCTGAGTGGAAAGAGCCTCATTCCTCTTCACTCCCCCAAACTTGACACTGCTGGAAGCAACAGCAGAGAACGGCAAGACCATCCAGCAGTGATAAGTTTTATTGAATATTTGGTTTACAATTTGGAATTCTAGGTTTCTGAATGTTTGTTACTACCTTCTCTTGTATTGAATGTAATTTTATTTTTTTTAAAAACAAGGCTAACTTTAAACACCATTATGGCTGCCCACCAACCCTCTCAGTGTGTGTGGGAGAGATTATGTACTAATAGTGTGTGCTGTTATTTACACCAAAGCAAGATCTGTGCCAGCGAACAAGCAGGGCAGGTGCTGCCCATGCAGGCAGGGGAGCCAGGAACAGAGGGTGACAATGAGTCAGGACCCTGACCCACCTGTCACAGACCCACAGCACCCAAAGAAGAGGGGAAGAACAGGTCCAGACACAGCCACCTGGGTCAGCTGAGAGTCCAGACAGTCAGGGAAGTTCACAGCAACAATGAAGAACCAAGGTCAATCTGGGAAAACAAGTCAGCATGGGAAGGCCAGATTTAGTGTGTTACAAGACTGACCACTGCCTTTCCTGTTGTGCAGCTCAGGTATGGACAGCTTAAAGCTCAACTTAAAAGCAGATACCAACTTCAACTAGATAATCGATATCTGATGATACTACGTTGTTGGACTAGACAATGTCCAGAGGTCCCTTCCAATCACTACCAATCTATGAAGCTAAGGGATGGGTAGGACCCTCTGTCTGACCAAGCTCCTTCGCAGCCTTATTGTCCCACGTGATAGAACTGGGCCATATCAGAGCTGGCTTTAGCATGGGCAGACAAACCCAAGGGAGGTGAGAACAGGAGGTGAAAGTGGGTGCAGAGCCTATTCATACATGCAAGGCCATGAAGGGGATAATGATTCAGAGAAGATCACAGACCTGCTCCCCTATTACCTAAATCAAGGAAGCTTCTGTAGCACTCTTCAGGTCCTGCCCTGCCCATTCTTCCAGTCAAAATCAGCCTGTGGGCAGCAAATGGAGGAAACGCAGACAGTGCTCTTATCTTAATGTGCAGTCTACACATGTCTGGGATAGGGATCTGCATCCAGGAGCTGGAAGACAACCTAGTCTTTATTATTTAGTCATAGATATCAAGGAGAAAAGTGGAATAGGTGCCCCCTGATTTTGGTGCCCATCCTGAGACATCCAGATTCTGGTTTTGCAGCCTACGACATGCAGGTTTAGGGGCAAATTTTATAGGAGTTAATGTAAGAGGCTATTGGAAAGAGCCTGGAGTGCTAGCCAGGAAGTACTTTTTGTAATAGCATCACAGTGCTCGGTTTGGGCTTTCAGTCCAGGGTCTAACCGTTCCTAAAGTGAACCCACCATGCTCATTTTAGGGGGCTCAGAGAACCCTGCAGTTCCATCTAACCAGTGCTTAGCAGAGACATCTTCAGCCACTGCGATGATTAAACTGTATTGCCTTTACTGACAAACTAAGCACGTTTGGTAATTTTCTAAATCATTTAAATTTGTACAGATGCTTATGGGAGATAAAACACACACCCTGCCAATAAACTTGAAGGTTCTTCTTTATAGCGTGGGAGCATCAGTGCTCTTCACAAATGCTTTTAATAACAAAAAGACAAAGAGCTTGTCCCCTATCTCATTTTCACCTAAGACCTTGTAAGAAACAACAAATTCCCAGCTTGGGAAAAATTATTCTAGAACTTTGGTTAATCTTTGCCAACAGTTTAAATAACTGGAAACAGAGTCTTCTCATGGAATGTGTCAAGCAAATCGAACTGTAGGAGGGACTGTCAGCTATGCCTACGATTTCTCATACTCATCTTCTGTTGGAAGATGACTTTTTTCACTATGTAAAAATCTAAAAACATGATTAGTATGAGCACTGCACCATTCCTAATAGTTTTCCTTATTTGAGCCTGATAATTGTCCATTACATCACCCTTACTGCAGTTAATCCTATCTACCTTTTTTCACAGGTTTGCCTTCTTTGCAGATTTAGCTCAAGTAACAACTCTTTTTAGTGTTGTTTCCTTAAGGTCTAGGAACATCCTAGTCCTTGTTGGGATATACACCTAACACAGATGTCTTGAACTAAATCCAGGAGGAAATGCAGTATGATAACCTTTACCATTTGAGTCACCCTTTTGCACATATCTCGTTTTTAAGTATCTGAATTTAGATGAAATTAATCCTATCCTGACTGGAGTTATTCACTATTACCCTCCTCACTATCATGTGAAGGAAACATGAGCATTTCCCAAAATCTTCACCTTCATTTGCAGGTGTCATCTGACATTTTAAAGTCCTTCTCTAAGAGCAGTGAGAATTGTATCCTGAACCTGAATTCCAAGTAGGCAAATTCAAACCTATGCAACCAAATAAACAGAAGGTTAACAGTCCAGTCACATCTGCCAACTCTGAGGACTAACCAAGTCTAAATGCTATGTTGTCGTCCAAGGTCATAACAATCTAAAGGAAGAAGGATCTGTAAGCCGTCTTTAATCATGGCCATAACATGGCCAATTTTTTTGTATTTAGAATCCTCTTTAAAAATCAAGGTTGTGATTTCCCTCTAATTCAGTCCAAGAATTTATCATTTTTATCACTTTTCAGAAAACTGATCCAAAACAAAATCCCTTCCTGCTGAGGGAATATCAGGTTTCCCCTGCTCAACATGTTACACATGGATTCTTACAAAGCTGTTGGCTTTTGTCCCTGCTGGAGGAACCGTTCACTTGCATTCTATAAGAGGGAAGAATCTGTTAAATAACAGAAAGTCCTTCTTTCCTGTCAGCTCTTCCAATTCCTTCAAGACAGATGGAGAGTTCTCTTTCTGCTTCTCCCACCTTTGATTTTGGAAACACTAAACTATTTATTGTTCAGCAAAAAAGCCACAGCTTGTCTTTCTCTTCCCAACCTGTTTTGTATCTCCTGCTGCTGTAAATAGTTTCAGACTGTCTGACTCTTCTGACTTTCTCACTCTTCTTCAAAGCTTCTCCAGGCTTATGGAGGGTGACTCTGACCCAAGTTTTGTCAGTTGCTCTGTTATCCCTAGGGATCCCAGCATTGCCACTGTCCACAGCAATTCCAGAGGTACCAATTCATCATTTATTAAAGGGAGATCATGTTTGACTAATCTGATAGCCTCCTATGATGGTGTGACTGAATGGGCAGATGCAGGGAGAGCAGTGTATATTGTCTATCTTGACTTCAGCGAGACTTTTGACACTGTCTCCCATAACATCCTCGTGGGTAAGCTCAGGAAGTGTGGGTTAGGAGAGTGGACAGTGAGATGGGTTGAGAACTGGCTGAAGAATAGAGCTCAGAGTGTTGTGATCAGTGGTGCAGAGTCCAGCTGGTGACCTGTAAGTAGTGGTGTTCCCCAGGGGTCAGTTCTCGGTCCAGTCTTATTCAACATCTTCATCAGTGGCCCAGATGAAGGGATGGAGTGTACCCTCAGCAGGTTTGCTGATGATACTAAACTGGGAGGAGTGGCTGATACACCAGAAGGCTGTGCTGCCATCCAGCGAGATCTGGACAGGCTGGACAGGCTGGGCAAAGGAAAACGTAATGAAGTTCAACAAGGGTAAGTGTAGAGTCCTTCACCTGGGGAGGAACAAAACCATGTACTGGTACAGGTTAGGGGTAGACCCACTGGAAAGCATCCCCATGGAGAGGGACCTTGGTGTCCTGGTGGACAGGAAGGCCACTGGTATCCTGGGATGCATAAAGAAAAGTGTGGCCAGCAGGTGTAGGGAGGTTCTCCTCCCCTCTGTTCTGCACTAGTGAGGCCACATCTGGAGTATTTTTCAGTTCTGGTCTCCCCATTTCAAGAGGAACAGGGAAATACCAGAGAGTCCAATGAAGAACTACAAAGATAATGAAGGGACTGGAACATCTCTCTTATGAGAAAAGTCTGAGATACCTGGGGCTGCTTATCCTGGAGAAGAGAAAACTGAGAGGGGATCTTATTAACGTTTACAAGTATCTGAAGGGCAGGTGTCAAGTAGAAGAGGCCAGTCTCTTTTCAGTTGTGCCCTGTGACAGGACAAGAGGTAATGGTAGCAAGGAGAAACACAGGAAATACCACATCAACATGAGGAAAAAATTCTTCACTGGAACAGGCTGCCCAAGGAGGTTGTGTCATCTCTTTCTCTAGAGACTTTCAAGACCTGGCTGGATCTGTTCCTATGTGGCCTGCCCTGGGTGTTCCTGTGCTGGCAGGGGAGTTGGACTCAGTTATCTCCAGAGGTCCCTTCCAACCCCTACCATTCTATGGTTCTACGGTTCTATGAATTGAGGTTAGAGATGAGCTGTTTCATGAAGTCTGACATATTTAGTAACTGACATCTTCTACTATATTTAGCTTGTGTACTGAAGAGCAGATAGCTGATTATGCAACAAACTGAACTTTTTCCGGCCTCTTTACCGTGAGCAGGTCATTCAGCATGCTGATTACAACTGTAAACAGTTAATAATTATTGCAGTAAGGACTGATATCATTAATCTAACATTAAACTTCTGAGATTTTCAAAGCATTTTACAAAATAATGAAGACTTGTAATACTGCTGTGAGTTAATTAAGATCTGACATCATTCTCTCTCTCTTTTTTTTTTTTTCCAACTGAAGATTAAGTGCCTGATCTAGAAAATAATGTAGATAATACTGATTTGGGTTTCAGTTTTAGCATTAATAGCATTGATAACATTTAATTAAGTGTTTAAGCTTGTGTAACTTATGTGCTTTAATATCATAACAGCAAAGTTGTACTGTGGTAATGTTGTTGGCCTGTCTTTTCCAGAAGCTTCTCTTGCTATTTATAATGAAGGCACAATTAATCCGAGTGTTAATGAACTTATGCATCTTGCTAATGTAACATTTGTTAAATGTGTGAGGAAAAAGAGGAAGGCTGAAAAAAAAATTCATGCAACAGAAAGCAACTCAGTTTTTTTAATCCCCGGTTAATGGTGAACCAGCCATATAAGTATCAGGCATAAGGATTTTTTTTTAGGAACAGTTTTTTTGTCAGTGTTTAGTTTCATGTAGTTTGCACGTTCCAAAGATTACTGAGGAAATGGATGGCACTGGGATTTAGAGATTTGAAGAAATTTCTCCAAATACCCAGGCCTTCCATCTCCCAGAACTCTCCTCTAAATATTAAATCCTTGCCCTTTAATGAGAGAACAAACCAGATATTCGAAGCTTCATTACTATGCCTTATAACACCACAAGTAAATCATGAAAGATGCTGCACAAGAAACAAACATCTTACACTCTTTGGTTTCTCCTGAAGTGTTAATTATCAGGGTTATGCTTAAAAATTCTATCTGTTCTTTTTTTGATGAATGTTCTAATCATGTAATAAATTACCATGGTAAAAGAATGACTTTGACTGTTTATCTGTGCAGTAAATTGGCTGTTATTAGTCAATAACATTTCTTAACACTTTGTGTATATAGCTGTAGGTGAATTGCCAAAATAATAGACTAAGTCAATAGGGAAACCTGCAGTTCTTCTTTATAATTTCACCAAAAAGAAAGAGTATTCACATTTGAAATGGAGAAAAATTTAAACAAATTCTCTGTAGCTGATTCTATTGACTTTTTGTTTGATTCATTCATGCTTATGCAATGTGTGGGCATAGCCATGATAAGCATTCCAGTGTTCACCCATTTAAAAACTGCAGAAGTTACTGTTGATTGATGTACATTTTATCATCTTATTTATATTCTGTCTTCCCTAAGGGACCACACATTACCTGTGCATTATGAAACATTGGACACAACAAAGATTGGCTGTATCTGAAACAAGCTGCATCTCCCAAGACAGTAGCATTTTGCATTTGACTTAATGTATGCTTGTGTAGGTATTACTGCATGCGGAGTTAATGGATTACTTTTGGTTTTCTTCTGATAAAGACACAAAGTCTTTCACTTCCTTTTTTTTTTTTTTTGATTTATTAACATTTTGATGGAACTTTTAACGTGTTATATGTTATTTTCTCTTTTAGTAAACCAACTGCCACTGCATTTTTAACGTTCTGTTTAACCGTGACAAACAATAACTTCATATTTAGTAGAACTTATAGTTGTTTCTCCTTTAAACATTGATATCCCATTGCAAGCCACATTTCCAAAGGAAAAAATATCAGAGCTAAAGACAGATAAAAAGAATTGCCCTATTTCCATGTGATCCTGTCCGTCCTACCTTAACTCAGTCACATTAACATCACTTACCAGTAAGAAAGCAAAAGCATTGCCCACCAAATATATGATAAAACACTACATAAATCCTGTCCCTTCAGCCTTCCAATCTCATTCAGCCTTGAAGAAAAAGAAGTTTTATGCTCTTCATTTCTGTATCTGTTTCTACACTTTTGTGGGTTGGGTGTTTTTGTTTTTTTTCTTATTAGCAACTCTTGGGATTTGGAGAGTGATGGACTAGTTCACTGATTACACGCCTCAACTTTAATAACCATGGTTTCTCTGACTAGGCAAGAGAAGGCAGCAGATGCAATGGCTGAAGTCCTGACTGCTTTGTGATATTAATTCGGAAGCTGACACAGACACCAGCTCAGATCAGAAGCAAGTACAGAAGTGCTAGTATCTGAGCTTAGATTCACAGAACCACCATAACCTCCTGATCATCAGGCTGAGCCACAGCCACTGTTGACAGATGTGCCCCATATCACAAATGCAATGCAATATGATGTAACTTAGCCCACTGTGAAGAAGGATAGCAGCAAGTTGCTTCCTACAGATTTTTCATGGTCTAGGAATCTGTGCACCAATAGATTTGCTCTTTAGCATATAGGCAATACCATTTATACCCCGCGGAAATCTGGTCACATATCCAAGCCTAGTGAAGAAAGTGCTGATGAAAAAAAGCTCAGCTACTGTAAACTTGGAAAGAAGAGAGAATATTTTGTTATAATCACGATGTGTTTGGAGTATTGTTAGAGGCGTTTGGCATACCACACTTGGCTCCTGATGCACATCTTCCCAAATGTGTTCCAAGGCTTAAAGTTTTAATTAAAGCTTGAGAGTGATAAGAATTTTCTGGGTGACAGCTGTTTTGCTTATGTTGAACTGCTCAGTTACCAGTTGTTAGAGATAAGAATAAATTTATATGGTGCCAGTATATAAGTTATCTAGAAAACCATGGAATATCATATGAATTCTTTTGGGAAGTCACTATCTCGAAGGCTTGCTGAGACTAAAATTCATGTTTGCATAATCATATGATATATAAGCACCAACAGATTCTTAAACTTTATTAATTTCTAGATTACTGTTATTAGTCAATTTTTAGTCTGTTAGGACTCTGTCAACACACGTGCTAGTCAACTCAGATTACCATAGCTCAGTATCTTCTCACTCATCCATTTTTTAGCCAGTAGACCTGTTACGAAAAGCATGACATAACTTTTAATCTTTTGTTCTATTTTAACCTATCACAACCCACTGCCTTTTTTTCACATATTTGGCAGAATGTCACTATGGTAATAACTGTGCTATTTTTTTCAGCTGTTTTAATGGTATGCTAACATTTGCTGGAATCTAGAGATATTGCTGGGGTACTATTTCTCACATCTGGAGCATATTGCCCACTGAGGTTTGTACTGTCAATTCAATTTCTGATTACAAATCCAGACCTAAATGTTATTTGTTCTCCTTGGCTTTCACTGAATGAACTAAATTTGTGGGTTTGTATTCTTATGTGTAATTTTCCTTAAGACACTCTGTGAAAATCACTATGTAAGCACAATTTGTGCTGCATGGTGTTATTAAGTATTCTCTTTTAAATCGTACAGTGAAAGAACTGTATCATTTATTTTGTTGTGGCTTCCCAAACAAATATATTTTTGCTAAAATATTTTTGATTAAAAATTGATGTGTCATGTAGCTACTTCCTACTGATTTTAAAGTGACCACAAATAGGATAGACTGAAGTGGTTTTGAAAGATGTGTTTACCTCATGTATTTTCTTTGGGTGAAATCTAAAAAGGCTTACACTATTGAAACTCTGCTTCAAAGCTATTACATGTAAATTCCTATGGCAGTATTCCCATGGAGGTCAAGATTTTAGAGTCAGATCATCAATAACAAAATATATACTTCATGGTTGAGATATGCTAATCAATCTCCTTTCTTTCACTTGGAATTTTAATACAATACAGATCATACCATGATATGTGGTACTGACTAAAATATTCTGCTGGTGAGAAGGCAATGTGAGAACCACTATTTAAAATTAAAAATCTGATTTTTACATCAGACCATGAGGTGATTATGAACTGCTACCACACAGTTCATGTTAACAGCAGTTAATCAAAATACACCCCTCAGTATCCCCGGAGACGTCTTATGAAAGGCCAAGAAACTCAATGATGGGTGGCTGAGGCTCTAAACAGATTTTAACCCAACTGCACTTCCACAGAAATCACCTCTGGTGATTAGACATCTGACATCTTTGTTGTATCAGTACAGTTTATGGTGTAAAAATTTTGGTTTATTTTGACGACAGTTTTTACAGAATCTGCCTTTAATACTTTGCAGAGGAATAGATTTGTCTATGGAGTTGCAGCTAAATATTACTCTCAGTTCTACATGATCAGCTTTCATTTTTCTTCATAATAATGTTAAACGTATGTACAATTTGATCTAATTTCACTATGCCACAGATTACATTGGCAAAAAAAAACAAGTTCTAATTCAGATAAATCCTATACATTGCATTTTTAATAAGCATTAAAATTGGGTCCAAACACCACTGAAACTTAAGAATGTCTCCAGTTTCTACTTGCACCTGAGTTGCATTGAAAGTAATAGAGGTACTGAATCAAATCCAAATGGAAATCCCCTTCAAAGTGGGTAAGTGAAATTTAGAGCTTGATCTGAGTTGATGTGACTCAAACCTGTCTTTAACAGTTGAATTACAGAGTTACAACTGTTTCCTGATTTATTAACATATACAGGGCATGGCAAAACTTGACATCCTCTGCTAAGCTCTAGTGCAGTTCAATTTTGACTTGTTTTTTAAGGAATCATCATCATTCTGAGTCACTGAGGTACAGTAGTAGCATCTCTTCTGCTCTTGTCACTGGCTCTTTCCATTAGTTTCTTTCTGTCTTGCTGTTCTTTAATGTCCTATCCTAACTCCTCTGTAGTCTTTTTGTTCTGCAATCAACATATTGCTGGCATATATTTTTATTTTTCCTACTTTTCTGGAATCCTACTTCCTGAGACACTTATTTTCCTTCGTATTGTCTGTAAACTCTCTGTTGACTTGCAGCTTCTTAAACCTATTTGTTCCTCCACATAAATATTTGGGCAGAGCAGATCTAAGTTAGGTAACCCAGAAACCAGACTTGTATGTCAATTTTCTGTTGTAAATTGTATGAGTGTCCTGTATACCTAACAGAGTGAAGAGTGTGCTTTTGAAATCCTTGAGGAAGAGGCCCTATTTGCCTAATTTTAAAGTGCAAGTTAAAAACCTAAATTAGGCACAATGTGTCATTTTCCATGACTCTCTGGATAGAGATGTAATATTGTTTAGGCCTGTACTTCCTCACCTTAAGACTACTAAAATTGAATTTTCTTTCTTCCTAGCCTTCTTTTATGATATTGGCATTGACGTTTCAAATGTACTTTCAGTAATTCAGATTTCCAACTGTGCAGTTCTCTGATCTGTCTTAGGCTTCTTGTGGGCAGCTTTACTTTTTTAACATCCTTCAAAATCCATCCTTTTCTTTATGTTTCCACCAGCAAAACCTCATGTTTTTTTTTTTTTTTTTTTTGCAAGGTTACAGTATCCTTCTCTTCCTCCAGTCTCTCTCACTGAACATTTGCTTCTTAGAATTGTTCAGCTTGCAAGAGTCATTCAGTTGTGCTCAAAATTACAAATTACTTGAGTTCCAAGATCCTCAGTTGAGTCCTTATTTTTTGTGAGGTAAAGCATTAACTCTGCTCCCTCCTGTTGAGAGAACCTACACTAAGTTGCTGGATAGCTGTGGTTCTTCTCATTGAGTTCCCTTCTTCCCTCATACTCCCTCTCAGTTGTTCTCCATCCATTTTCCTACTTTATTTCTTTCTTTGCCTTTTCTCCCACTTTTGGAGGTTCTTCATGTAGCATTAGATTAAGGTGGTGAAGATGGGGGAAATGCAGAGTAAATGATGGTAGGTTCCTGTTCTCAGCTAGGCTGACAGGACCCTCCTCCACTCTACACTGACTATGGAAGGAGGCAATAAATACAACAAGCCTCTGTTGGACCCCCCACCCACTGTGTTGTCTCTTATACTCTTTCCTCTGCTTAGTGATTTTCATGTAGTGCATTAAAGAATATGTCTACTTATAACTTCCTATCCTAAACCTATTTCTCTTGTCTTTAACCTTCCTACAACAGTGATTCCCTGGGTCATTGCATAGGGGCAACAGTATCTTCAGCTTGGATTGATATGGAGAGCAAAGGAATTTATCCTTTTAAATCTGCAGGATATTGGTAATTGTGGCACTTGTATGAGATATTCTCATGAGAAGGGAGTGCTTCCTTCAAATTGTATTTTTCGCATAGCTTTTTTTCTACAAGTAAGATTGTTTTAATATCAAAGCATTCATGTCAGGATATGGTTTCTAACCTTCCTTGGTTTTATGTTTAAACTGCACTGAGAGTAATATTTTGATTAATATATTTGTCTTAGGCTTGAATGACAAAGCAAATATTAATGAGAGATTCTGCACCACAAGAGCTACAGAATGAAACAGACTTTACAAAACACATTTTTTTTGTCCTGCTCACTTGAACAGTGAGTGATTATGCTACCTGCCTGTGAGATGCACTTTTTGTCCTAATTGTATTTTGAGTTCTCAGGAGAGGGTCACAGAAGACAGAAGTCACCCACTCAATTCTCGCATGTGTCAGTTCTAGTGGACTTCCATTGCATGTGAAATATGTGAGCTGATCGGTCATTTTCCCCCAGAAATCCATTGTACTTCCATGCATCTACAACCATGTCTCACTGACCAAAAATCTGGCCTTGCTGAATTGGTATTCTGTCCAGAATACTATTGACAGGTTAAAGAGATAGAAGACTTTAGTTACCTGCATCTTCCTTTCCATTCACAAAAATCACCGCTTTCTTCACTGACACTTATTCCTACATCAGTGTGGAGAGAAGTGTCAATCCAGTGTTTATTTTCAAGGTTAAAGATGAAAAAGAAAAAAACTAAAAGGAGAAGAACACTTGCTCTATGATCTTTGTAGCTTCTTCCACTGCCACTGCAGAACTTCACTTCAGCCACACAAAACTCATAATGTTTGCCATGTCTGACTTTATATGATGGATTACGTAAAGTGAAAAATTATTCAGACATAACACCTCACATCACTCCAGTGCAATCTTACATGAAGATAAATGACTGATGTGCTCTGAGCTCAGACTTGTAGAAAGGAGAGACTGAGGAAGTTCAACAAAAACAAAAGCCAACATGAGTAGGTTTTCAACAGAAAGATGAGGGCGGAAGTGTGAAATAAGATGTTACAGCACTCTGACAGAGAGGACAAAGCCTCGTTTGTGTCTGATCAATGGTCCTTGCAGTCTGGGAATGAAAGAAGAAACATGACTACATGACAGTTTTATCTGAGGAGTAAAATTAAACATTAGATAGCCAGATGCCTGGGAAAGAGACTAACGGGACTGAGATAAACCAGATCCTTAATATATCCTCAGCTCTGAAAGTTTCCTTCATATGGATAGCTTCAGAGAGTTTCAGTGTCTGTTCCACTGAGTTTATGATATCCTCATCTAAAGCTAGTGGCATAGGCCTTGGCCTTACAGCCAAGAAACTGACCCTAGGATTTTTATGTCCCCTATGATACCTTCTGCTTAACCTACTGGCCTGGGCCATCTCCGTGGTAGAAAGTGCACAGCTAGTAAATTTTTTTCAGTTTCCTGCAGTGTTTTCACTTTGGTGGAAACTCTGGGTGATGGCATCTCTCAGAAAGAGCAACAAAGGTGGAAAGACTGTGTGGTGCAGAAGCCAGAAATTCCTGCCCTAAAAAGTGGTCTGAGATGTAACAGTTAGAAGTAGATGCTTCTCCAACTATCTCTCTGCACACAGAAGTTTCCTAGATAAAGCAGACTGAGTGTGCACCTTCTACAAGGTGTGGACATACAGTCCATTTTGAATTTTGATGCTATGCCAATGTATCTACCTGAATGCTTCTTCCGTACTTACAGAGCTTCTAGGAGAAGATGCTCTCTGAGGAAATGTGTGTCTTTGTCTAAAGTCAAGGGAGAAAGAGAAAAAGAAAGGCAATAAGTAACTTTAGGTCCTGCCATAAAGGTTTGTTTCAGATGTCAAACAGCAATCAGTTACCACTCTCCAGTTAGAGTATTTGCAGTCAAAGAATTTTCAACCTTAAATTTTACTATTAAAAGAAATTAAAAGCCAACATTCCTATGCAAATTTTGTTTCAAAACAAGTAAGTTCCATAATATCTAAACTGACAGTCAAAATGTGTTATATAGGGAACTGATGTCAGATCCAGCCATAGTCAAAGCCTGAAACTGAAAAAAAGGATTGTTATACTTGGATTTTATGACATGGTAGAGTAAGCAGGAATTTGACTGACAGCTTCTCATGGAGAGGATCTTACCATTCTTGTATTCTGAAAATACGTTAGCAGTAGAGCATAGTAAGTGGTATATATGTCAATATGCAACAAAACCTGTTCAGAATTTGTTAAGCTACTTGAAAACAGGTGATATAAAGACAGCTTCAGCTTTTCTTTGCTTGATGTATTTACAAGAATGTTAGAAAGATCAGATAAACCTATTTAAAGTGTCTGAATTCCTTAAACGATAATATTTCTTTTTCCTGAAATATTCTATTTTCATTAATTTTTTCTTATTTTCAGGTTAAAAGATCTTTGATTTCACAATGCTTTTTGTTGTATGAGCTTCATCTTTCTTCTGTTTTGTTACCACTTTTTGGATTCTTTGTACTTGAGGTACATCTAACAATGTATCTGAGTTATAAGGAGGAGGCCAGAATTCAGCACAGTATTCATGTTGGAGACCTACTACCATTCAGTATAATGTTGGGGTTTTTTTAAAGTTTTTCAGTTTTCTCTTACAGAGCCATCCTTACAGCTTTACACAGGCAAGCTAGGAATTTCCTGGTACTGTACTTCGCAAGATGACAAATTGGCAGACCCCTCTATTCATCACCAAAGTGGCACCATGCTAACACATAGGTTCTGTAGTTGAATGTAATTAAGATATGCATTATTGATGTGTCTCTGCAAGAAAAGCAACAGCAAAAATGTATCTTTGTCATCAGGATCAATCTGAATATGATGGCATCTGTGGATATTAGTTTTACCTAGTATCTTATGAGAGAAGTTCTTTTTTAATTAACTATCTGAGGTAGTTATGTCCTTCATTTGTTAAACAGGCTTCTTTGGTTTCCCTAACAGGATTTCTGCATTCACTTTTCTCATTAATCTTTCTCTGCATAATCTGATACTAACTTCATTTTCTTTCCCTGAATTACCCCAGTCTTTTCTCTGTTCATTTAAACTTAGCTCTGCTCACTATTTCTACCCCTTTCTTTTACCCATTCTTCTCCTATGACGTCTTAATTACTGTTTTCTTAAAATCATGTACCTCCTTTTTCAATTGCTACAACTTAGCCGTGAAACATCTGGTAAGTTAGGTCATTCTGCATTTGAGGACTTCCAGCTCTGAACACTTTCTTTGCTTTCTCAAGCACTTCAAAACTACCTAGAAAATTCTGCTGGCCTCAAGGCTCATTGCAATTCATGATCCATTCTTTGAGTAACATAAANATCAAAGACAGAATGGACAGAGTCCCCATCAGATGCCCTTAAAGAAGAGAGAAGAAGCTGAAAGAGGTGAGCTAACAGGGGATTGACCCTCATGATCCCTCGGCTTTACACTAAATATCATGTCTATGGGCTGGAATCCCTTGCTGGTCAGTTTGGGGTCACCTGCCCTGTCCGCCCCTCCCTGCAGGTGCAGCCTTTCACTTTCTGCACCCCCAACATGGTGCACAAGATCCAGCAGTGACCTTGGTCTGCACCCAAGTCCATGGTACTAACTCTAACCATGGGGTGTTATTACTGTTAGAAGCAGACACTGTCTGGGAAAACATGCTACTAATTTCAGAAAGTGCTGTTNTACTAACTTCATTTTCTTTCCCTGAATTACCCCAGTCTTTTCTCTGTTCATTTAAACTTAGCTCTGCTCACTATTTCTACCCCTTTCTTTTACCCATTCTTCTCCTATGACGTCTTAATTACTGTTTTCTTAAAATCATGTACCTCCTTTTTCAACTGCTACAACTTAGCTGTGAAACATCTGGTAAGTTAGGTCATTCTGCATTTGAGGACTTCCAGCTCTGAACACTTTCTTTGCTTTCTCAAGCACTTCAAAACTACCTAGAAAATTCTGCTGGCCTCAAGGCTCATTGCAATTCATGATCCATTCTTTGAGTAACATAAATGTCACAGTGTTGAGGAACATTGCCTTTCAATGAAGAGCTGAGATTGCAGAGATGAACAGCCTGCCCATGCAACTTCATGGCAGAACATGGAGACAATGAGCAATTTAATGCCTTTACCACAAAACTGCTTCATCCCTGTAGCTACTAATACTGAGTCATGGTTATCAGTCACAGAGGAGTACAGATGATTCAGAGGTTCATTAGTGAAACACTTTGATGTGGTTGGAGGCTATACTAATTAGGTTCAGAGATACAGCCAGAAGATTTAAGAATATGGTTGTTTCCTTTTGTGTGTTTGTAAATGCTTGTTCTGCAGTACAGCAGTTTTACATAGTAAGGGATTTATTTCTAGTTCCTACAGAGCATTACATTACCCTTTAATGTAACTCCCTTGTGACCATTTTAAATGATTCATACACATTTTGTATGTACTAGCTTCTTCTTTAAATGGAATATGTAGAGGAAAATCTTAAAAAGCACTCATCTGTACTGGGAACTTTGCTGAAAATATTGCAATATTGNGTTCTCACTCAAACCAGGATACTTGGGTAAGAAGTTTGGTGGGGCATCCGTACACTTAGAGTAATACTTAGATTTCTCAGGCAGAAAGTCAGATGATGAAATGATTAAATCATAGGAGCATGAATCAGGATTTTCACCCAGGTGACTTTCATGAGAAACTTTAATTGAACTTTGATTAGGTGTAGATTCAGGAGGTGAGGTATTTTTGTCTTGTCTATCCACCTCTGTATTCACCTCTCCATTTGTTCGCTGTCTAATAATTTTTGAACTTACCAGCTAATTTCAATTAAATGAGACAGACTGGTCTAGGTCTTAAATATATCAGACACCAGGCATAGAAGCATCTGGGTAGAAAAGGGTCCCAAGTGAACACTGCCATGAAAGGAAAGGTAGTGATTTCTCAGCCTCATATCAATCCCTGGGTCACACTATCTCCTGTCAAACAGCAAGTTCCCGAGGGACAGTTGGCCTGGGTACAACATCCCCAAGCCCAGTGGAGCTTGGACTAAGCTGAGAACACAGTCTGCCACACTGGAGGATGTGGAGGATGAGACTTAGGATGGGAAAAAAAAAACCCTTTCATTCCCTTGCAGCATAGGGATAACCAGAATGCACCAGCTCTGCTCCTCAGAGAAGTATTTGCTTTTTCCTCTCTCCTTTTATTTTTTTTTTTAATCTTTATGTTGTATAAGAGATGGAAATGTTTCTTCACTTGTTGATCAGTCCATAAAATCAGTTAACCCATATCCTATTTCCAGCTGCAGCTGTAACAAAAAAACCCAACATTTTTACAAGTACAGAATTGCCTTTCCACAGTGGGATCCCTATTCCCCTGACCTTACAGTTAATATCTGTAGCTTGGCCTGAACAGATTGTTTTATTTATCTTCTCTTTTCCAGGTTGGTTTTCTGGAGGTGAAAGGAATTCACATGATTGCTCTACCTACCTGCTTGTGTGTTCAGGTGTCTCTCACACCCACCAAAAACCATTAAACCCATCAGCTGGTTTTTTGCAACCTGAAAAAAAAAAGAGAAGTCCATGATAAACAATGTGAAAACTGGTGGTTCTGAAATGGGGCTTATAGTAATGTTCCCACGGAGGAAAAGACTGGCAAAAGTCAGCTGCAACACACCCAGTTTGCCAACAGCCAATGAGCCAGCCTGCGCCCAGAGCTGCCTCTGGTAAACGAGCATTGCAGGCTGGGGAGTTAGGGCTAGGGTGTATTGGGGAAAAGAAGGTGAGGGGACAAAGGATACAGTAAATTGGTTGGATTACCATTTACAGACAACTTGCTTTAGAGGCTGTTGCTTCCATAATAAGAAAAACAGTACAAAAGATTCATAATTTTCATGTAGTCTCTTCATGTTAGTTATTCTGGAGGAAAGGAAGAAAATGCTCCATGGCACCACAAGAAAGTTTGTACAGCGTATTTGCAGGCAGTCACTCCATTGTACTAGCAGAAGCTTTAACCAGAATGACTGAAGTCTTTATGAATTTTTTAATCCATGTAAACTTGAGTAGTTTAATTACATATAAAAAGGGATTGCATAACCTCTGTGCAATGTTGAATATTTCATCTCAGCCTAAGGATGTAAGAGTGCTCCATTAGTTGAAAAACCCCTTGAGGATGTGTGAAAGTGGTGTATCAGAGTGTCAGGGGTGTGCCAATATTATATCAGGGATGCATGCATACATATATACATACACATCTGTATGTATAGGGGAGGAGAGAAAATACCTGAGGGCAGTGTAATATTGTGAGGAGTATGTTGTATCTCAGTGAGATGAAGCAGGTATTTATAAAGATACAATCAGCCTTTATTATAAAATCCTGGTTTAACAGTATAATAATTTTTACTTGAAGCATTGTTTTACCTCAAGTCTTGCCTTTGATGTCCTTTAAAAAGGAAAAAGAATGCTTATGTAAAGTCTGAATAACATTCATAAACTCTTATCTGAGTATCAGGATGTTAAACAATACCCTATTTGTAATATTTGGCATTTGCCTAAGCTGTCTTTGTTTTTATGCAATCAGCTTGCTGCTGAATGTTCACATTCCTTGTGGCTATTTGAAGAAAACAAGACTTAATTTAGCAAGGTATTTATTGTTAATTTGTAGGATAATTTGGTCTCCACTGACGTAAAGAGACTTTATTATTTCAGTCATTTATTTTGCTCCTGGTTTCAGCAGAAGCACACTATAAAGCATATGAATTCTCCTAACTGCAGTTCAGAGATGTCATATTCTACATTGCTTGCAGCTCAGGATTACAGGTTCACATTTTCTGAAGAATCACAAAATGCTTTGGGTTGGAAGGGACCTTTAACAGTCATCTAGTCCACACCGCAAAGAGCAGGGATCTGAAATGAGTTCAGCATCCATGTTGGGTAAAGGCAAGTTTGACTATCCAGCCACATTTGGTTAAGCAAGATATTCCCTCTCTCAGTTGGTACTGAAAACTGCTGCTAATACATTAGTTTTATTCATCTGCCCTTGCCATGTTTCCTAGACTAACCCACTGATAGCTTGTAAGAGTTTAATCATTAAAGCTATTCCATATTTAGCCCTTAAAAAGTTTAACACTTGACTTTTCTTCACTGTCACAGATTTAGAGCCAAGGTCAGCACTGAGTTAGTTAGCAACATTTCAGGGAGGTCCAGAAACATGGGGGGAATATTCTTCAGTGGTTGTCTACAAGAGAAGGAAGGTCTGCCCAGGCACAGGTATCACTGCTGTGATGTGACAGAGGAGACTAGGCAAGGAAGAAGTTCAGCAAGTCCTGTTGTCACAAGGCAAACTGCAGTTTGCCTTCTCTGACCTGCTAATAAGCCCATCTCTCCTCCCATATATCTTCCCTAAAAGATAGAGCCACCTGTGGAGTGGAAGTCTGGGACAAGCTTCATGGTACAGACAATGAAAAAAATCTCTCTCCAGGAGCCATGGGTCAATTTTATTTAAAAAACCAAACAAACCCATATTTAACTAAACGTCTGTAAATGTCTGGGAAAAGGGTTAAGGAAATAAACAGCTAGTCTTTGCTATTTCCCTGTGAATGTAAAGAAATATGACAAGCAATCACTCTCTTCTTCATCTGGTGAACTAGACTGCTGCTTTGCTGCCTCCTCTTTGATTTAGTTTGAGCTGTCCACAGTACTCCTTCGCCCACTTTTCATTCTGGTGTTATGAGATGGAGGCTGTCCTGAGCTCCTCACTGGGAAGGCCCTGGGCTGACCTGCCCACCCCATGTCCATGTGTGATATTTCCTCCAAGGTGGGTGGGGTGAGGAGAAGAGATAGCTGAGCTCACCAAGCCCATCCCTTTCATGCTGCAAGAAAGGCAAAGCCCATGCTAAGGGTCAGCAGAAGCCTGAGTTTTCCCCTTTAACATGCCCCAATGCTCCTCAAAAACCTGAGACTTCAAGTCATGTTGTGTTGGGCTGGTGCAGGTGCAAGACAGGGTCTAAAAGGATGCCAGCCCATGCTGAAACACTCTATTGTCAACCTAACCTTGTTGTTCAATATGACCTCGAGTTTTTATTTCATTTGACAAATTTAAACAAGGTTTGTAATGAACTTTGGCATCAGACTCAAGCACAGAGAAAAGCTTTTCTGAGGTAATTCTGGGATATGTAATCAGCATATCTACACAACAGAAACTCTTTTCTCCCTCTTGATGAGGAGTTGGGAACTGTAGCTCTCGGGGTTCTGGGTCAGCACCTGCCATATAAACACATTGAACATCTCAGCAACAACTGCATCTTACTTGGCTTCAAGGATCATCCCCTGTGTTAGTCTGTGGCAACACAAACAGTTGTCCTGATATAATGGCTTATCACCACCAAAAAAGGTAGGATTTCCTGCTCTGTCCTGTTCCCATCCCACAATAAAATCAAAACAAATGAAAAAATCCAAAAGAAAGAATGAATGAATGACTTGCTTTGTGCTGGGATAGCAAACAGAATTTGTCTCCAAAAGTTCAGCAGGAGTATGCATACAGGAGAAGGCAGGCAGTGAGGCAGACTGAAAGGAAACAAGACCTCTCAGTTGGCAGTGGTGGATTTTAAATCTGTTCACCCCATAAAGTGAAAACTAAGTTATGAACATAGAGAGATGAGTGACTTCTAGCCTAGCAACTTTAAAATGAATCTCACCTAACTTCAATCCAAGGCAATTTAACCAACAGTTCAGTGTGTTCATTTAAAGAGCTAATTGCAGAGAGATACTTATTGAGATTGATCAAGGTGAACTGCATCAACATTTTAGGATTGCTTTGTCAGTGCCTCACTCTGTCCATATGAGGAATACACCCTAAATCCCATTTCTCCAAAATGGATGCTTTTATCTTTCATTTTTGCCTTTGAAAAAATATTTTTATCAGTCCTGGAAGGTATAATTTCACTCAAAGCATTTTAGCTGTTCCCAAAACTCTTCTAGGCAGTTTTGCAAGAGATACCTTGTCTTTGCTTTGCTCACCATCTTCTTTTCCCTAATCCTTTTCTTTAATGCCGTATAAGCAGATGGAATACTAGCAGATAGTCAAATCACCATGCAGATGATACTCCATCAAACAGAAGGAAGAAGAGGAATTACAGAGACTGGTCCAGACATATGCCAATATCTAACTAATTGATATCTTGTGAAATCCTGTAAGATTTTTGGAGAGTTGGGGTGGGGAACAGAAGGGAGGGTGCTAGTAGGTGTTGGTGATCATTATTTCCAATAGACTCCAAAGGAAGTGATTGACTAAATTGTTATGGGTAACTAACTGACTAAATTGTTATGGGTAGAGCATTTTTCTATCTCTAAGCATTTTCCATCTCTACTCTCTATGGTTCTGCCAGGAAACACTTCAAAACTAATTAAAGAATATTTGTAAAATGCTTTGAATATTCAAGTGCTGTGTAAGTACCAAAGTATCATTAACTATGATCGCAATGAATTAGGGATGTAGTTTAGACTCCAACAGCACCAAGCAGGCAGTGGTGCCAGGCTGGTTTAGAGAAGAGGGGAGCTGGGCAGGGACAAGAGTGCTTCATGTATTCATGTATCGCAGATTCTCCTGAGACAGGTGAGTAGCAACATGAGGAGCTGGCCATCACAGACCTGCTAGACCAGCAGTCCCTGGAATGGCTTACAGGTATAATTCTCCCTTACTACAGGTTCCCAAACAGAAATTTCTGCAACGCAGCATTAATAGTTATCAGCTGCTAGCTGGGAAGAACAACCATCAGCAAGCTTGTAAAATGAAGAAAATAGCTCTTGATTTTATCAACAGGTAACTAAGAGCATTTCTTTTTGCCCACAATTCTGAGTGTCTGTGAACACTGGGCCTACGGGATGCAGAAAGGAGTGACTCATGCCCCTTTTGGGTACTCCTTATTTCTTCTGCAGGACAGTATTTAACCCTATGAACATCAGGGTTTCATACAGGTATCCTACCTACAAACAGGTAGGATGTTTCTCTTGTCCAATATACTCTCCACCTTTTTGTGGCTTATACACTTAGTGACTTAAAAACATTTAATAATTACTACTTGACTAAGAAACATAAAGTCTCCGAACCCATACATTTTTAGCAGCCACATCATCCCATGAAAACATGTCCTGCTGTATAATTATATTGTGTGCAAAGATATACATCCAGTTTTGTTTGCTGCGTGCTAGGTATTGTACTGGGAGATAGAGAGAGGAACTCTGTCCTGTTCACCTTTGGTACACTACTCATCTACTTACAGACTTCTGCCTTATCACCCTCATTTCTCTCCAGACTATTTCCTGTACTCCAGTTTACAGAGAAATTCATAAACTTGCTCATCTTTGTAGCTCTTCTCTGAACTCCTTCTAATTCTGTTTTCTTACCCTCTCTGCCTGGACATTCTGGACATTTTTATGTATTCCTTTTGAGATGAAATAAGCAGAACTGAATGTAACAAAACATGGAGCTGTAGCATAATGATATTCTGTTTTACACTCTGTACCCTCTGCTAATACCTCTTAATATTAATTTTTTTTTTTTTTTTTTTACCTCTGTCAGGCACTGATTTGATGTTTTCATCAAAGGATCCAGAAAAATCCAAAATGACATTTCTAATTACAAGTACATATACATATATATGTACAATTATGTATTTTATATATGATACATTCTTCCTTTGCCCTCACTTCCCTGAATGATTTAGTATTATCTGAAACCTCTCACCTTGCCACATCCCCTTCTCTGGGTGCATGCTCATGTCCCAGCACAAATCCATGCAGAACTCATTTATGACTCACTTCCATTTAAAGAGGGGAAAACTTCTTTCTATGCTGTGCTTCCTATTCTAACAAAGCACTTCCACATGAACCACCAGCATCCCCTAACAGTAGAGATGGCAAACAGCATCTGGGGCTGCATCAGCAGGAGTGTAGCCAGGAGATTGGGAAGGCATTGGTTATCCCCTTCTTCTCAGCACTCATTAGACCACATCTAGATACCGTGACCAGTTTGGGCCCCCCCAATACAGGAAAGACATTAATAAAATGCAGTGAGCTCAGTGATGGTCAGGGCTGGAGCAGTACCCTTAAGGAGAGTCTGGGGTACCCTTGAAGAGAGATTGTGCAGCCTGAGGCTGGACAAAGATGGCTTTGGGGACACCTCATAGCTACACCAATGCCTACAGGGAGGTCGCTGAGGAGACTGGAGTCGGACTATCCACTGTGGTGTGTAGTGGGAGGATAAGAGACAATGGGCACAAAATGTAATCTATTCTGAAGTTTCACCTAAAACATTTTAAAGCCTGTGGACTGCCTGCACTGACTTAAAACACCAGTATATTATGACTATGCCTCATAGTCTCTTAAGACTCACAGAAAATAACTGTTTTTGAGGATTCAAACATCTTGGAGTCCCATTCTGAACTGTTTTTCACCTCACAATAACTTACAATTCCCTTTTGTGATTCCACCTTCCCAATCGTATTTGTATTCCTCGCTAATTTGTGGGCAAAGATAAGTAGAAGATTGACTCCAGGAGACATTTTGAGAGAGTTATCTGGACAGGATAAATAGGTGTTAGGCGTGCCTTTGGTGTGACATGGAAAAAAAATCAATAAATTCTTATTAATAAAATCTTATTCGTTAGGCCTAAGGGTTATTTTGTAGTTGGAGGAAATAAAATAGCAATTGAAAAGGCATGTGTTCCAATTACCCAGTTCTATTTGAACCATAAAATATTTCTAGCATCTAATCAAAACAAAGAATCAAAGAACATCCATATAAAGAATTATTTTTTGTTCTATTTTTCTACTACCAATTTATTTTTTTAGAAAGAATATTTTACTTTTAATACAAAATCTAATAGTTAAGACTTCAGAATAAGAAAATATTCTGTTTGCATTGCCCTACAGCTTCTGAGGAGTATTTTTTAGTGGAAATGCTGAATATTCAGTGTATGGAATTAAGAACACAGCACTAGAAAAGCTACAGAGTTATCCCACAATTCTTGTTTTAAGGGATTACAATTTAGAGCAATAAATGATGCTTCAGCTGTTTATACAGAGCAACAGTCACATCTAGTGGCCATAAAGTTAAGTATTGCTATATACTTTGTATGGTTGTTCTGAAAGGCATTTTTTATATTGAATATCAGATGCTATTATTTTCTATTTATGTTGTGTGCATCTTAACAAAACTTGAAATACCCACATAAGGAAGACACACATACATCTATGTACAAATATTCACTTCATAATTCCGAATTATGTCAGAGCAAAAAACGCTGCAACACTAATGGAAGAAGAAGAAATTCAGAAAGCATTTAAAGTTACTCAAGTTACTACTTGGGGATTTGAGGTATGGGATTTGGGTAAAGCACCCAGAGTCTATATGCCTGCTGCAGACTGCAAGTACTCCTACAGAGTGCAGTTTGGTACAAACCAGTTACACTACACTGAGACTGATGTCCAGTTTTTCTGGGAGCTGGAAATAAGCCACAGAACAAGCAGAGGACAATCAAACCTCTTCCATTGTTACCAGGAGCTCTGCATCACTCTCCAAGTTTCAGGGCATTATGTTTTCTAGTACACAAAGTAAATTTAAGGGAAGCAGGTCATTCCTGGGTCAGGCAAACTTTATGGGTCAAAAACAAAAAGAAAAGTTCTGAAGCACAGAATTTCTATTAATAAGAAAAATGTAATGGTAGAATAAGACATGCCAATGCACATTTGTAGAGTAGGCAGCATGAAAGGTTACACTTAGACTCATGTAATTTACTCTTTCATCTACTTTCAGTCAAAGACTACACAGAAGTCAGTTATCTTCAGTAGTAAACATGGCACTAGTTCAAACTATTCGTGGTAGCTCTTGATTAATGAATGAGGAAGTGCACTGAATCTGGTAACGATAGTTAAGAGAATTTGGCCCCCATTGGTGCAATGTGTTGCACTGATACAAGGAGTAGCAACAGCAGGCGTTGCATTGAGGTGCACAAATACTTCCTAAAGGCTGTGAGAGACCTACTGACCATTGCAATCATTTGCATTTAATTGTTCTGCAGCATAAGACCATGCTGGAAAATGAAGCCACACAGGGAGACACACAAACAATATGTAGGCAGACCCAGAACTTGTGCCAACAGTTTTCGCTGTCTTGTTTATAACTGTTTCCTTTTGAGGGCATAGTACAACATCCAGGCTAAAGACACAGTAGAGAGAACGTAGCCAGAGATGTGAATTGTCTTGGCTGGACATGTTCGAATATGCTCATGAATCACCAGAGCTGTCCAAGTCACTCACACAACCTTTGGTTGAGCTCCAGTATTATGAAGCAATATTTAAAGAGCTTATTTTGAACTTTATCACACAGAATCACAGCATCATAAAATTGACATGGTTGGAAAAGACCTCTAAGATCACCGTGTCCAACCATCAGAAAAAAAACACAAACAAACAAAGAAAACCAAAACCCCCAAAAACAAGCAAACAAACACACACCCCCCAAAAAACCACCAACCAACCAACCACAAAAAATTCAAACACAACGAAAACAAAACTACAAAAAAAAAAATACCCACACCAAAAAAACACCCCACCTTCCCACTAGAGCATGTCCTGAAGTGCCTCATCTACATGTTTTTTGAACACCTTCAGGGATGATGACTCCACCACCTCCCTGGACAGCCTGTTCCAGTGCCAGACTGGCCTTAGTTGCAACAACACACAAAAAAAAAAGAGAAAATTGCTTAATTTTTACTGCATGTCCACATTTTTTCACCTGACCTTACAAGCAGTGGAGAGATTATGAAGTGTAGGATATATGTTTCTGCTTCTCAGTTATTCTGTTCCCAGCTGGTGACCCCTTGGTTTCATGCATTGTATTTTTCACTTAAGCTTTCAGTCTTTGCCCTTTGGTATAAGAGCTGTAGAGCTCTAAGAACTGTGCTCTGAACCATGGGGGCCAACAGGCAAGCTAACCCTGGCCTATCACAAATTCAGGGTATTCTTTATCACACCATTAAGACACATTAACAACTTTTAGTTCTGAATGTTTGCTTTCCTCAAGAGGACTGTAACAAATATCTAATTCATGACATGCTCTCTTAAAAGCAATTACTATGGGGTGGTTTTTTTTATGTTTTGCAAAACAAAACCACATCCCAGTCATTTTATCTCAAACTGACTATGTTGTTAAAGAGTTCACAGAGTATGAAACACTTAGATTTAGAGTGACTCATATTGTAAAATCAGATGATAAGCACCCCTATGTTAGGATAGCTGTAACACACCACCCCACACCCCCGACAACAGTTTCAAGAGAAGATTAAATAAGTATTTTGAAGACAAATCCATGTAAGGTTACTAAATAGACAAGCTTCATCAGGTTCAGGAAGCTCCCTGAAGTAGAAGTTTAGGAGATAAATCACAAATATAATTTATGTTTGCCCAGGTCTTACTCCTCCCTTGGTGTCTGCTAACGGGCTTCACTGAGAGACAGTATACTGGATCAGCTGGACCCATCAGCCACTCTTAGGTTCTGAAATAAAGTCTTCAAGTACTGGTTATCTAACCTAGGAAATGCCTCTGAGAAGCCCACTATCCTTGCTGTCCCCTGGAAGGACCTCTGCAGATCTTCAAAAAAAGCTGTTTCCTGGAAGCAGTCAAAAACCTTTCAGTAAAGTCTTGGTGGTTTGTTCTTCTAGCAAAACTCTGACAACGGATTTTCAATTTTATTTTTTTTTTAAATTCCTGCTTAGCCACATCTTTGTCTTTTTGGGAAAATTGAAGAGTACCACAAAAAAAATACTTAGAGAGCAACTTAAGAAAAAAACCCAAACAAACTAAAGTATTTAAGCTCAAAATCTATCTAAATAGTTTCAAGTATCATTCAAGCCAGCATATAAAGCTGGGGGATGAAGAAGGAAGGAGGGACATTTGCAGTGATGGTGTTTTGTCTTCCCAAGTAACTGTCACATGTGTTGGAGCCTTGCTTTCCTGGAGATGGCTGAATATCTGCCTGCTGATGGGAAGCAGTGAATGAATTTGTTGTTTTGCTTTGCTTGCATGTGCAGCTTTTGATTATTAAACTCCCTTTATCTCGGCCCACGCGCTTTCTCACTTTTACCATTCTCATTCTCTTCTTCATCCCAGTGGGGAGAAACGAGCGAATGGCTGTGTGGGGCTTAGTTTCCAGCTGGGGTTAACCCACAGCATATTGTAACTTGCAAAAGAGTACATGTATTTATAAATTTTACAAGAAACAAATCTGTGGTGTCTTATAAAATTTGACTAATTAAAAGCTTAAAAACCCCAAAGTGACTTTCAAATAACAGCATAAACACTGTTGCAATGACGACTGCTTTGGCAATCACCTTATTAATACAGTATTCCTGTGACTGCAGAAATTTAATTAAAAAAAATCAGTGTGAAACCACATGGAGGAATAAGGTGATAACTATGCTAAACAATCCCAGTTTTGGCCATTGACATTATGTTATAGATTACTCCCCTGCACTCAAAAATTCACCTGCAGCAAGATGTGTGCATATCAGTGGTCTGGTGAATTTCAATTATACATGACACAGGGACAAGGGACATCAGCTATCAACTCCAAGCTAACCCTCTTGGATTCCTCTTGCTGATAATGGGTTTTAGACATAGGTTTTCACATTGCGAGTTAGTTACTATGACAATAACGTTTGCCTCAGAATCTTGCTTAAAGATTCCTCCTCCATAAACTTTTGGGAAGGTTGCTACCTGTGGTCTTGGGCATCTTTGTGGGTACAACCTTGTTGCCATCCTCCTGTTATCAGAGTTCAAGTCTTCTGCTTAAGTGTCATCATGCTGTAGCCCCATCAGAGTTCAGGCCTTATGGTTTTGCTGTAATCAAATGACTGACATTAACTATATCCTCAGTTAACAGTACATGACGTTCTTCAAACTTTGCTTGTTACCTTGGCTTTAAATTCTCTCCATCTGAAAAACAGATCAAGGGGACCATATTTGCTGTATCCTTATCATTCTGGGCTACATCATTGCAAACTTCAGCTTTAAGTTAATGAGAGAATTACATTGTCTCATTCCTTTAAATGTTTGTCTCATCTTCCCCATGTGGGGCAAAAAATGCATGTCTATTTTTCTTAGAGAAGGTATACTCCTAGAATGTCACTCTGCAATTGGAACACAAATGTCCAATGATTCTGGTGATTGTGAATTAGGAATTCAGAAAGGGAATGCTTCCTATGGGTCATCTGCCATCTGTGTTCAGGGTCTGTCCTGGCCCTCAAGGCTTTTATAACTGGGGATGTGTCAGAGCCCAATACATTCTGAGCAGGTTCTTTGAGATGAAGAGTGCTTCAAGTTTAATGCTAAATTTCCTTATTTGTAGATATTTGATTTACAGAGGATTTTGAGGTAGCAGATACAGCAATATACTAAAACCACAAGTGTAATACAGCAATTGCAGTACACAGTTGGATCACACTACAAACCTGATTGCCATTACCAGTTTCTGTATGCTCATTGTTACAACACTGGGCACCCCAGTCTGGAAAATGTGTAAGTTGAAACCAGCTTGAGTCAGTTGCTCACTTCAAAGATCATTTTCTTGGTAGTTCAACTTTTATACTTTTAGGTTTGGCTGAGTTGCCTACACACTTCTCCACCCATGCTGCTTCTCTCTTCTAATCACCTCAGGCAAGGTTGTTCATACAACTCAAAACCCCACTAGTACAGCTGGATATCTAAAACGAATGGCACCCTCAACACCCTTTGTGCTAAGTTCCAATTTCCTTACAATCATTAGTGCCCCATCCTTATATTTTTTCCTGAGCTTATCATCCTTGACTGACTCTTCTGAGCTTTCTTTTGTTGTAGGCATTTGTTGTCACAAGGTGTGATTCTCTTAATTTCTTTTTATATATATATACAAAAATGCAAACTTGAAAAACACTTTTTCATTACACTGAAGATAAAACTTGAGTATGGTATTTGGGTTTGTGAATCTATTCTCAAGGAAATACATTTTACAAAGCAATCCTAGTAATGACTTTGCCACAGAAGACTACTAGATGTTTGATGTTCAACTGGTACTGAACTTCAGCTGCAGCATTTTGCTAAGGCCAGTGTCTTGCTAAATGAATCTTACCTTCAGAAATTTTCAGGACTAATAATTTATTTTAGCAACGTTATTGAGAAAGAGTTTAAAGCAATATGCAAACAGCCCTCAATATGGATCATTTCAGACAAATTTTAACAATTGTTGTAAATGACAATAGAGCCTTTAAAACCATCAGCTGGGCCTCGAGTGTCTGTGATAAAAAACAGTGATTCATTCATCTTAGCTTCTGCTACCTCAGACAAGCATGTCTAAAGTATGATTATGTTGGAGTGTAGCAGCCAGCTGTTGTTGACTAATGATCTCATAACTACACAGTGATCTTGTTTTATATTTATAAGGGGACAAACATGGCAAACTGAACGAACCAGGCAAAAAACTTCATTAAGGCAAAGCTGAGGATACTTTGTTCAGGAAGGAAGATTTGTTATCAAAACTAAAAGATGGGCATGTGTTTTTCTCTCTAGGAAGAAAGTATGTCAGACTGCTCACTGAGTAGATCTGACACCTTTGTCCACACTAAACTGTTCTGTACAAATCAAAAAGTAATAGGATTGAATGTTCTCTGAAAATCTTTAGGAAACAGATCCACCAAAAGCTTCACATGCTTGCAGCTACCCAGGCATGTTGCAGAAATCTCAGTACAGGGCTGGTAAATAAAATCTAAATCCTGTAAATCCAGTTTCCCTGCCAGAGTGTGCTGCAGATCATATGCAGTGGCCTCAGCTCCCCACGCAGCACCACTGACCCGTGGCCTGTTTATCCAGGGAGTGCCGTGCTGGGAGGGACCATTTCCACTCTGCAGCAGCAGAGGCATGAGAGGTAGCACAGGAACCTGTCTCAGGTAAATGCACCCAGCTGCTTTTGTGGGATACTTTTCAGTCACATTTCTTTCTTGATCTGCTCCACCATGAAGCCACACCAGAAGTGACTGGGGAAGCAGAACAAGAGTGAATGGCCAGTTACCATGCTGGGAGGGAGTGGGAAACTGATCTTTCTGGAGGATTTGCATTGATTTAAGCTTCTTCGGGAATAACAAGAACCACTGTAAAGGGAATGGAGACACTGTCAGCAATTAAGTACATCTTGACTTCCACTTCATTGGAGGATCATCTATCCCCATTACAACCTAGAAGTTAAAAACCAAAGGTAACCTTCTCTCATAAAGTTGGAATGAGGAGCAGTCTCTACCATTAATGAACTCACGCAGAATACTGAAGTGCCCCCCTTGCCTAATGTGATTTGATCAAACACCTCCTCTCCCAGTCTGACTGGTAGGCTCATTCCTCCTCTCAACATGTTGTAACTGAGGCAGGGTTGAAAGACGACATGAGTGGGTGAAATCTGTAATATAGTGACTAAGGTAATTGTTTGCAGCTTAAATTTAAAGTGTTCTTGTGCTCAACTCCAATTGGTACTTTGCATATAATGATTCAGTGTTAATTAGAGAAAGAATGAAAACCCCACTGCTTCTCCATCCATGTCAATGCCTGCACTAAGATGTTAGGTCATGTCTCCTGTTCACTTTGGGATGCTTCCATGCAAAACAGAAACACTTGACTCGGAGAGAAGCTTGCAGCAGCTGGAGTGTTTAGTTTGCAGAAAGATGCAAGGTCAGACATAAGATATGTGACTCCTAGCATCCAGCTTCTGCATGTAACACCAGCCAGAAGGCACAGCATGTACCCTCAGCCCTCTTACCTGAAGTGTGTTAGGGCTGCACGTGAAATCCAATGGGATCGGTTGGCTCAGCTCTTCATCCTGACAGGCCTAACACATGAGCAAGGTGGGGAGTTGCTCAGGGCTGGCAAGACTGAAGCCTCTCTGATGGTTCTCGGTAGCAGACCTAGAAGCACCTCCATACTGGAAGTGTTCAAAGCTGAATGTGAATGGAGCATCGCATGCCCATGGAAGTCCAGCCACCTGTAGATGTTGCCAGGCATAAAACCTATCTCACGTAGAGGAATGATTGTTGGGGAAAATGAGCAGCCCTGCTTTTCAGAGCTTTGAAAGGGATCTGCAGATCACATGCAACTTTGGAAACTCAGAGTCCTGGGATGTGGCAGCAGTTGCTTACTCTATTGTGCTGGCTCAGTCCCCAGATGCAGATACGAATAGCTGAAGTGGTTCCTAACAGGGAGATGTGAATCTAACACAGCAAACCCAGATCCCAAGAGAGGCTAAATCATCACCAAACCATATTGTCTCAAGAAGTTTTGTGACAACCTCAGATAGCCAAGTTTTCACCATGGCAATTTTAATTCTGTGGAACTGCAGCAGTACTGCTCAGAGCAGAATAAAGCTCTATGCGTTACAATTTAGAAACTTAAGATACAGTGAGGGTCATTAATGCTGAGTGTGCATATTACCATTATAAAACAAATAGACTGCAGAATTATTGTAACAAGCTCTAAAATGGAACTAAACATCAGAAACCTGAGAAGCTCAGAATTCAATGTAAAATTCCAAAAATCCCAGTATGTTCAGATCTGCAAAGACTCATCAAGTTGCACAACCCTAACCCCGTGTCCTAACACAGCAATTGTGCTCATACAATTAATGTGGTTATGTTTTAAAGACTGCAACCCAACTCATGTTCTCTTTCTTCTCTCATGGTATGGCTTTAACGTTAATTAATGATGCTTGGCACGCCTTCCTCAAATCCTGATTTTTCCTGCAGAACCTGCCCTGCTGCTTGGCGGTGCGCATCACTGTCCAATTAGTGTATGTGCTAATTAGGTGAGTTGTTTGTGGTATAACTCTAACACCAAGGCAACAGAACAAATCAGAAATTTTCAGGGTCAGTAAGAAATGTTTCCAAGTTGTTTTCCAGCTTCTGAAGCATTCTGAGAATTTGATGCAGTTTTAAGTGTCAAAATATACTCCGAATGTAATAGACTCCCAACGATCTGAATGTGCTGCTAGTAAGAGAAGCTTCTCCCATTTAAATGCAATGATATGCAGGAAAATTGGACTCAGATGAGCAGTGAATTTGATATTAAACAACTGAATAACTACCTTGTCAGAATATTTCTCTCCCTGAAGTAGGATAAGTCAAGATTTTATGTAATTAAAAAAAATACTGATTATGACTGTCAGACACCAGCAGTATTCTGAGAAAGTCAAGCACATGGTACCTAGACTTCAAAATATGTTTCTGACTTATGCTTGGAAGCCAAAGAGGGAAACAGATTGAGTTGCACAGTAAGTACATACGGTACAGCTTCAACTTATTTATTTATTTATTTATTTTTACAATACATATTTTTAAGAAAGTGTTCTTCGGATTTATTTTAGTACTTTCCTTTTATAAAAATTCGATAGTTCTCTAAAGCATTGATGAGCTGGAAGGCATTGTTGATGGTAGCCTACAAAACAAGGAAAATTCATAATGTACTGCTTGCTATTTGCTAGCAAAACCCTCCACATTTCTAAGAAAGAACAAACGCCAGATTGAGTTCCATGAAGACTAACGTGTGACAAATGTTGAGTAATAGCCTTGTCAGATCTACAAAACAAACAAACAAACAAAAATAGAATTCTCCAAAGCCAAAATCCCCTTTGCTTCACAATGAAGATACTAACAAAATCCAAATCCCACTTTTCCTTCAGCATAACTCTCTGCACAAGAAAGTTGCCAATAGCAAAATAATAGCCAAGTAACCAACCAGTCTGTACCACTGTTGCTGGTTAAAGCCACACGTCAGGCACTACAAATAAGACATCTGTTTAAAAGTTCTATTTAGTTTCATATACTCAACAGCTCATCTCTCTTTTATATGTGATCATGAAAGCTAGAAACTAACTTTAAAACCCCTCTTCAAAGTTGAGGTTTTCCAATAACTACCTCACCCCCAATTTCATTTGGCGGTCGCCACAGCCTTTCGGTAGGCTTTATACGTTCAGTTTTCTCTTTGCTGAAAGGCTGAATAAGCGCCAAACTGTCGTGCGAGGCATTGCAAAAGCTGCGTCAATCACAGTCATGGGGAGACAGCGCTCCTGCAGGCACTGACACCACGTAACGTGGTGTTCCAGCAGACAATGAACCACCAAGGGAGTAACTGCAAACAAAACAGAAAACACCATAACGGAACGCTGGCACATCGATTCCGTATTCGACTGGCATATTTCGCGCCGCAGTACTGACACGTCCCCTCAGCGGTGCCTGAGGGACGGAGATCACCCCCGAGCGCCGCAGGCCGCGGCCGTTTCGCTCTCAGGGAAGCGGGGCTCGGCGGGGCTGAGCGACACACACGGGCGGCAACTCCCACCGGTCCCAGGCGGCCGC
>VWZY01008658.1:234856-260467 GCA_013399075.1 Chloroceryle aenea | reverse complement strand
TCAATTACAGAATAGTAGACTACTTATTTTTTCAAATGGCTATAGGCAAACCATGATATTAAATGTATTGGGGATTTTTTATAAATATAAAGTATTTTTAATTTTATAGAAGTTCTTTTTTTTTAAATTTTTTAAATTTTATTGTGAAAGGTACCAAGACTTACTTCCAGTCTGTAATAAATTCATTACTTCAGGATTTTTCTGTTTACACAAAAGAATTTATCNTTATTTTATAAGCACTGATGCCATCATGACATACAATTGCTTGCAGCAGGGACAAAAAGCACTGGGGACAGGGTATAACGGAGAAGTACCACTACGCTTATATTCTTCCCTGGACATTTGCTGCAATGAAGAGAACAGGGCTTAACAAACCTTCTTACACTGATTTAATTTTTCTAGTGGTTTGGCTTGCTTTGCCACACAAAATGTTAATCTAACCTGTACTTGCTTTCCTTTTTTCTCTGCCTCTTTTGTAGCCGTTGCCCTCTAGGGAACTCTTTTCACCGCATCTTCCATTGCTTGACACTCCACTTGTTGGTGCCAACTGTAAAAGTTCAGTTTGTCAGTTCCTTTCATGCTAATTTTTTTATATCCCAGCCCTCTTGGTAGATTCTATTTTATATTGTTGTCTGCCAAGTCATGACTTGCAATTCCTCATTAAGGCACAGCCTGAATGATGAAATGATGAGATTTTAGCTGGACAGATAAGGTATGTTTAGTGGAGCGTTTTGTTGTGTCTTTGTTCAACCCCACCCTGTACTTTCCCTGTTGCTGTTGTCAGTTCTTGTTGGTTTGTGATAGGCTGGAGGGTTCATCTGCTTCTTGCAATTTTGCTTCTTTTGTAAAGTACCTGTTGCAATTATTGTTTACAAAAATTAGCTTGTACTTTTAGGAGATGACCTTTCAGCAGTAGCAACTAGTTTGGTTTTACTTGCTTTACAACACTGAGGTAACAAAATAAACAAAAAATGCTTGGAAATTATTTTATTTGTGATGATGATCAGCTGTCCTGTGACTAAAGTGCTGAAGAACTTGTTCAGCTCTTGTTGCTGCAATAGCTGTCATTTGGAATCAGTAACATTGTACGGTCTGGCAAAAACATGCTGAGATGCATCTGGCTTTGCCTTTTAATTTGGGATTGTCACAAACACTGGTGCTATTTCTATTATACTGATCAGCTGCTAGGATTAGGCAGATTGATTTTTAATTTTTTAAAATTTTTTTTTTAATGTGCTCAACTTACTAATTTTTTTTGGTTTATGAAGTCCGAGCTAACATGAAAGTAGGCTTTTCACACTTTGAACTAAAATGTATAAACAACAAAATAATTTTCAATTACAGAATAGTAGACTACTTATTTTTTCAAATGGCTATAGGCAAACCATGATATTAAATGTATTGGGGATTTTTTATAAATATAAAGTATTTTTAATTTTATAGAAGTTCTTTTTTTTTAAATTTTTTAAATTTTGTTGTGAAAGGTACCAAGACTTACTTCCAGTCTGTAATAAATTCATTACTTCAGGATTTTTCTGTTTACACAAAAGAATTTATCAAGTTCACTTTATTTTTATTTTTTTTTTAATCCCCCTCAGAGTTAAAAGACTTGAAAACCAAAACCCCGTTGAACTCATGAGTTTCACTGTTACTACTGGTGGGCAGTATGCCAAACAATGGTTCATGTCACCAGAAGCCCTATCAGTTACTTGCACTAAATGACCATGAACCTGTCTGGATCACTGCCGTTAAGAACTGAACCGTGGACCTTTGCATCTGAAACTCTGAGTTTCTTGTGTCTGACTGAAAGGTTCTGTTCTGTTGGCTCTCACTGTACAAACTCTAGTGCGTGTGTGGACCTGTTTTGCAGCCGGGAGGCAGAGAGCCGTGTGGTACAGGAGTTGCACATTGTCTTTCTGGCCTGGAAACAACTTTTAAAAGTACCCAAGCTTGCTACAGCATAAATCTGTGTTCTGGCCACCTGTTGCCATATAACGTGGCTAGTTCAACAGGTCACCTTGGATTACATTTTCATCCTTCTTTTCTTATGCTTTGATCAGTGAATACTTTACTTCGGTTAGAAGCGTACTGAAAAATGTCCGATTCTGATAATCCTAGGTTTGGCTTTCTGTTGCTTTATTACTGGAGCAGCTCTTGACTTTTCTGTGAGTGGAGAGTGTCATTTGAAGGCATTAATTACAAGTGCTGGGTGGTTTGAGTGCCTGTGCTCTCTGTTTCACGAGTAAATTTTCACTCCTGTGTAAGTGTTCAGTGGATGTTTTACCAGGTTAACATGCATTAACAATTTTCTTAACCAAACATGAATTTCCATGAATCAGAGTAACGGTGTTGGTTTCTGCAGTGGAAGTTTTTACTTTGAAAGTCTCTTCAAAAGCAGTATTTCTTGCCTTCTGGGGAGTGTGGGTTTTTTTTTTCTTTTTTTCTTTGTGGTGGTGTTTTGTTGTATTTTTTTTTCTCCAGCTGTTTAAACTTGCTTTTGTTTGGGAGGGGAGGTTGCTTGTCATTTTTCTGTTTGGGTTGTTGTTTTGTTGGGTTTTGTTTTGCTTTGGTTGGTTGGGTTTTTTTGAGGGTGACGATTGCATGTTGGGTTTGGCTTTGGGTGTTTTGTTGTTCTTTTTGAACCATGAGAATTTGAGACTTTGGAAGTATTTATCCTTACTTGTTTAGGTGTGATAAAAGCTTGACCTTTATATTGTCTTTTTGGCAGCAGCAGAGTGACTTTTATAAAACAACTTGATTATGCTGTTAACTTCCAGCAGCTGATAAATGGCAGGTAGCTTTGCAATTTTATGTTATGTTATGTTTAGCATCAAAAGTATTGACAGAGAATAAAGGCAACAATAAAAAATATTAAATGGTAGAAAACAACAGATGTTGCTGCTTTTCTGAACAAGAAGCTTTTTTCGTTTTCAGTGTAGATAGTGTATAGGAGATTTTTTGGAAGATTGATTTCTTTTTACTTTTTTTAAATCTATCTTTAATGTAGAACTCTAAAAATAGGTGCATATTGCCAATTCACAGAGCCATAGAATGGTTTGGATTGAAAGGGACTTTTAAAGGTCATCTAGTCCAGCCCCCTGCAGTGAGCGGGAACATCTTTGACTAGATCAGATTGCTCAGAGTACCATCCAACCTGACCTTGAACTCTTCTAAGGAGGGGGCTTCTACAGCCTCTCTGGGCAACCTGTGGCTGTGTTTCATCACCCTCACTGGAAAAAAATGCTTCCTTCTCTCTAGTCTAAACCTGCCCTCTTTTAAGTTTAAAACTGTTATAGCCCTTTCTATCACTACAACTCCTATTAAGTCTGTCCCTATCTTGTAAGCCTCCTTAAGTATTGAAAGGTCACAGGGGAGTCTCTGTGGAGCCTGTTCTTCTCCAGGCTGAACAACCTCATCTCTCTCAGCCTGCCCTCATAGGAGAGGTGCTTCAGCCCTCTGAATTCATATTGCCCTTCAAGCAAATACTACTGTATATGGAGTGTAGTTGATTTGCTGGATAATACCTACTAGAATACCTACTAGATGAAGCACTTTATTACAAGAAGAAAACATTGAATATTTTTGCTAAATGATGAAAAAAGTTAATCATTATCATAGTCTTTGTGATTGTGCAGAAGGTTTCTCTAGTCAACAGAAACTTGAGTTCGGTTTCTTTTTTTGATGTTTAGTTGCCTGCAGCTATGGTAAAGTCTGTTAGGGCTACTTACTGTTAAGTTAATTTGAGAAGGCTTTAAATTTATGATCATAAAGTCTTCTTAGCTAGTCAGTTCTCTTTCTCCTCACCCTGGTAAAAATTACTTCTTATACAGTATTAGGTGTGTATACCTGTAGCTCCTAACACTTCAGATTGAGTAAACATGAAGTGGGATCCTAGAAACAAGACAAATAAGATGATGGTGACTTGTGTTCTGTTTAGGTTTAAGTTCAGTTAAGAGGCTTAAGATTGTGAGTGCTTGTACTTTAGTACCTTTCGTTTTGTTAGAGTTGTGTACTCATAACTGTTAAACTTGGCCAGAGTGGTGGGATGTAAGCAATACAGCAAATAAAACACGAATAGTAGATTCTGCAAATTTAGTCTTGGTCTTAAACTGATGCTCCTGTGCTTTATTGATACAATTTTGTTTTATTTGTTTTGTCTTCTAAATCTGTTTTGAGAAATGAGTTAGTAAATTTGCATAAACAAACCAGAAAGATCAATACCTTGTTTTTAGTACATTGACTATTTAACTAATTTCAAGTTGGGCTTTTGTCCTTTGGTTAAATATTGGGTGCTTAAGAAAGTTAGTTGATAACTCTATTAACCAAAATAAAAGAATTCCTCGTTTCTATGCTAAAAGGTAATCAACTGCATTTTCAATTTTTCTGTGCTGATATTTTCAGATTACAACTGATGGGAAACCCAAGATAGTTGATATAATTGATACAACAGGCAGTGGTGATGTAACTACGTGTACCGTTGTAGAACCTAAAGATGGGGAAATCACTGGTCTTTCTGGAAGAACTTTAAAGGTCAGTATTCAGTGGTACAGAGGCACCACTGGGCATCTCTTTTTATGTTTAGCAACAAGTTTAACATCTATTTTGGTTTCTGCAGATCTTATTCCCTTTTAACCAGATCTTATCCAAAACTCATACTACATTTCCTCATCTTCATCCAGATTGCGTGACATTTATTTTACTTTCCATATGTCTTGATAGTAAATGTTCTTTATAGCTGAATGGGAATGTGTACAGTTTTGTTGGGGAGCTTGATAGTCATTTAATTACTTTCTCTTCAAATCAGTGTCTGATATAGTTTTGGAAGTTGGCTGAAGACGACACACCAATATGCTTTAAAAATATCAGATACAGTTCTGTCTTGAAATGTGCTAATTTTCCACATTTGTATAAACTGCAAGAGAAATTATGTTAAGTTTGTGGTAAATAGTTACAGAGACTGAAAAATCTGTGAGGTCTTCATTGTAGGTTCACTGTATTCTCACAGTTAACAGAGCAGAAAATGTATGGTGTTTTCAGAAAGGATGTGATGAGATCTAGTGAGGTCTTGGTTATGTAGGACTACTGGTATTATGGATGTGTTCTTGATAGACTGCTTAGATTGATGAGGTGATAGGGGGACATCTTTGAATCTCTCCATGCATCAGCTTTGTTCTGAATTTTGCCCAGGATATGATTGTAAGGGTGAATCTGTTGCTCTCTTGCTGTTGTTACGAGGAATAGCGAGTCTGATTTACTGCAGTTTGGACTTTTGGTATATTATGAAATCAGATGTTCAGATGTTTGCCATAACCTCTAACAATACCACCCCTTCATGCTAGGGTGCTTCTTTTCGTTTGTAGTGCTATTATTTCCCCAGACCTCTACCCAATAAGGTCACTGTGTGATTTAAAAGTAGACTATCGGGGCAACTGATACTTAAAGATGTTCAATGGCAATGTCACGTGAATTGATACAGATTGTTTTGGAACTTGGTTGAAGTTGCTGTGTCATGTGGTTGAAACTTAGTGCAGTAGTTACTGATAGGAAGATGGGGAATTAAATTGGCAATATTTGCAAGCTTGCTTACATTGTTGTTTTTTCTTTATTAAATGACATTAGTTAACCCATTTCTGAATATACTTTTCTGTAGATTCCAGCAAACTGGGTAAATCCTTCAGGCAGATACCACATTGGCATAAAAAATGGCTATGATATCTATCCTAAAGCTCTTAAGGAGAGGATTCAGGTAAGGAAATACATTTAGCTTCTGATGTATAGTCATTTTTCACTGTTCTGATTAAGTTTACCTCGGAAGCTACAGTGCATGATTTGCTAACACACGTAGGCTGATAGCCACTGCTTGAGAGATTCTCTTACTCAGTTCTGTTTAGTTTTGACATGATTCATTTCTCCTGCAGTTTTTCAGAGTAAGAGGAGGTGGCCCAATGGTCCTCAGAGTGGTCCACTGAGACAAAAATCTAGAAGTTACTGATACCATTTCTTTTTCTGTGTAGCAATGGATGTTTGTTTATAATATTGTATTGAACTCTTTCAGCTGTTGCATCTCAAATCAGAATTTTCAGATTATTTTTGTTGTTGTCATACTTCGACATACTTATTTATTAATATTTTGAGGAACCTGCGTTTATTTTACAGAAAGAACGTAAGGAAAAGCTCTGGGATCCTGTTCACAGACTGACTCTAGCAGAGGCTTGTAGGAAACAAGAAGAATTTGATGCTGCTCATAGCTCTCCCTCCCAGGTTTGTATAGGTTTTTTGCAACAATTTTATTACTGGTCGAGAGGATTAACATATTTTATTAGACGAGTGAAGGAACATTACTTGTGATTATTTTGGCAGGTGAGTGTATCTTCCGATCGATTTTAAGTCTGCATATGAAGGATTATTTGATTTGCTTAGTGTTGTTAACTTTCAAAACTTGTTGTCAAATATGAAAAGGGTATTACTTCAAATACACTGTGACACATCTTTCATAAATTCTGTTATTTAATTTGCTTTTTTTTGAGGCTGTAATCCCTGCTGTGTTCAAAGTTGTAATCTTCTAAACATACCCTTTCTTTTGTAAACTAGGTGCTATTTCAGTGAAGTACCAGCCTCAGGTCACTTCTGTATTATTTAGCGATCTAGTAAAAAAAAAAAAGTCACGATTACAGAAATTGGAAATTTCTGTATAGTATAATAGGTGGAAAATAAATAATGCACTGTTGAAGGCTATTGAATTTTAGATGTTTGTGACTTCTTACATTCTTGATGAAGTAACAGAACAAATGTGTAGCATCATAAAGGAGTCTAGGGTTACCTATCTTGTAATTTTAGAAATTCTCTTAACTGTACTTTTGTTGCCTTGTTAGGTAAATAAGCTAATAAAGGAAGAACTTCAAAATCAAGTGGAACTGTTGAATTCTTTCGAGAAAAAATATAGTGATCCTGGCCCCGTATATGATTGTCTTGTATGGAATGATGGTGAGACCTGGAGGTAAATGCCTAAATGTGTCTAAAATGTTTTGTTCTACACGTGAACCAATAGCTTACCTTGAAGACTCTATTAGCTTTTAAATATACCATCTTTATAGGTGTCTTAAATACTGTTTGCTTTAAAATAATCCTTCTGTATTTGTTTCATGACAAAGTTCTAATCCCAAATGAAGATGTGGTAGAATGAAGTTTGACTAAAGACAGCATGTTATAAAGTTATAAGCTTGTGGGATTTTCCTCTGAGGTAGAGTAAAATTGCTTTCAATATCTATTGGTGATAGGGGGGGAAAAAAACCAACCTAAACCAGAAGTCTTTGCACAAAAGTGCAGGATGTAATATGGCACTTTCTCGACTGATAATACACATCGTGCAAAACAAGTGGGCAGGACTTCAACTTTGTTTACCAGAACTGAATAGCTAGCTTCAATAAAATTTCTTCCTTGAAGAAATTGTCTGCATTTCCATATACTTGCTTTTCAAAGACAGATTTATTTCGACTTAGTATCATTTGAAAATCAGTTTGAGATCTTTCTGAATCCAAGTGTAAACAACGAGGTTTACAGATACTGACTTAAAGAAGATGCCATAAATGTAGAACCAGATCTCTTGAAGTTTTTATGGTACTTTTTGCTGGAAGTCACTAGGAAGAGCAGGTGGGGTTAACTGAAAGTTTACAGCAGCTGGGAAATTGCCCTTTCTTTGGTTTTGTCCACAGAGCCTGCATAGATACAAGTGAGAGTGGTGACTTAACTAGCTGTACCGTGCTGAGAACCTACAAAGAAGCTCAGGAATATGGGTCTTTTGGAACCTCTGAGATGTTGAATTATTCTGTGAATATATATGATGAGGGAAACCTTCTTTCCATTGTGACAAGTGGAGGTAAATAATGGGAAGAAAATTTTGCTGCTGAAGAGTTATCATGGAAAGCAGCAATTTGTGCTGGTTCCTGATTCTGATACTTGGGATGTGTGTCCTGCTGGACACGGCCCACCTCTAGTGGACGTGTCTCTGCCTGTGTCTGGGGGCTGGAACTAGATTAATTTAAATTATTAGATTAATATTAAAGTGTTCCCTGGGCTTATTTTTATAGAATGACAGAGTCATTTAGATTGAAAGAGATCCTTGAGATTGAGTCTGACCATTAATGTAACACTGCCAAGTCTTCCACTAAACCATTTCCCAAAGTCCTACATCTACATGTCTTGAATACTTCCAGGGCTGGTGACACTCCCACTTCCCTGGGCAGCCTTTTCTAGTGCTTTGCAACCCTTTTGGGGATTAATTTTTTTTCTAATATCTGGCATAAACCTCCCTGAGTGCAACTTGAGGCCACTTCCTCTTGTCCTGTCACTTTTTACTTGGGAGAACTGACCAACCTCCACCTTGCTACAACCTCCTTTCAGGTAGTTGGAGAGTGTGAGAAGGTCTCCCCCTCAGCCTCCTTTCTCTAGGCTAAACAACCACAGTTCCTTCAGCTACTCCTCATAGGACTTGTACTCTAGACCTTTCACCAGCTTTGTGCCCTTCTTTGGATGTGCTCCAGCACCTCAGTGTCCTTCTTGGAGTGAGTGGCCCAAAACTGAACCCAGTATTCAAGATGCGGTCTCACCAGTGCCCAGTATGTGGAGACAGTCACTTCTAGTCCTTCTGGCTGTGCTATTTCTTAATACAGGCCAGGATACTGTTGGCTGTCTTGGCCACCTGGGCACACTGCTGGCTCACGTTCAGCTGGCTGTTGACCAACACCCTCAGGTCCTTTTCTGCTGGGCAGCTTTCCAGACACTCCCAGCCTGTAGTGTCACCTGTGGTTGTTGTGGTCCAAGTGCAGGACCCAGGACTTGGCCGCCTTGAAGCTCATACAATTGGCCTTGGCCCATTGATCAAGCCTGTCCAGCCTCGCTGTAGAGCCTTCTTACCTTCAAGGGGATCAATACTCCCTCCCGAGTTAGTGTAGTCTGTAAACTTACTGAGGGTGCTCTTGACCCCCTTGTGCAGANCTAGGCTAAACAACCACAGTTCCTTCAGCTACTCCTCATAGGACTTGTACTCTAGACCTTTCACCAGCTTTGTGCCCTTCTTTGGATGTGCTCCAGCACCTCAGTGTCCTTCTTGGAGTGAGTGGCCCAAAACTGAACCCAGTATTCAAGATGCGGTCTCACCAGTGCCCAGTATGTGGAGACAGTCACTTCTAGTCCTTCTGGCTGTGCTATTTCTTAATACAGGCCAGGATACTGTTGGCTGTCTTGGCCACCTGGGCACACTGCTGGCTCACGTTCAGCTGGCTGTTGACCAACACCCTCAGGTCCTTTTCTGCTGGGCAGCTTTCCAGACACTCCCAGCCTGTAGTGTCACCTGTGGTTGTTGTGGTCCAAGTGCAGGACCCAGGACTTGGCCGCCTTGAAGCTCATACAATTGGCCTTGGCCCATTGATCAAGCCTGTCCAGCCTCGCTGTAGAGCCTTCTTACCTTCAAGGGGATCAATACTCCCTCCCGAGTTAGTGTAGTCTGTAAACTTACTGAGGGTGCTCTTGACCCCCTTGTGCAGATGATAAAGATATTAAACAGAACTGGCTCCAATACTGAGCCCTGGGGAACAGCACTTGTGACCAGTTGCCAACTGGATTTATATTTTTATAGCTTGATAAGTGAGAATTTATTGAGCTGCAGTGTATTAAATTGGTATAACTGAAGTTCATTAAACATAGAGTAATACAACTTTTCATTTACTCAGGAGCACATGGGACCCACGTGGCTAGTATTGCAGCTGGATACTTTCCAGAAGAACCAGAACGAAATGGGGTGGCTCCTGGAGCTCAGATTCTTGCAATCAAGATTGGTGATACAAGATTAAGTACGATGGAAACTGGCACTGGTCTAATAAGAGCTGTGAGTATTTCACTGAATGATTACTCTCAGCAGTGTGACTTTATTGTAGACTATTGTGGGACAGTTTCTGCTTCATTTGCTTACAGGCCGTGGGTTTTATGATACTAAAATATTTCCAGGCGTAACAACAAAACTAAACAATGCCCCCCACCCAAAAAAAAAAAAAAATCCAAAGCACATTAAAAAAAACTCAACAGTCCAAACCAATGAAAATATAGTTTAAAACATATCTTAAGACTAGTGTTTTAATATAAAACAAGCACAGGGTTTTTCAGACTGACAGAGTTGCAGTGTGGCTATCTAGCTTGATATGTGGGCTGAGTTACTTCTATGCTTACTTAAAATTCCTTATTTTGTGTTGAGAGTGGTGGTGTTTTGTTTTTTTTTTAATAGTTGTACAGATAACTATGGAATGCTTCAACACTTAAATCTGGAATAGACTCCTATCTACCCCCATGACCAAATTTATTTTAATTCTGTTTCCTGAGAGGAAGGAAAAAATCATTCCTTTTTAATGATGAAAGGACCAAGACCTTTCTCATGTAGTGAGTTGATGGGGAAAAATTTTACACCAGAAAAAGAATGAAAATGGAAAATTATATGTGTGGTCTACAGAATGTCTTGCTATAGCAACATGAAGGTGGAAAAAAATGTTTTTGTGACTTTATGGAATTAAACCACCCTACACAGGAAAGGAGAATTTTGTGTTATTGAGGACAGATATTCGAGACAATACTAAAGTTACAGTTTTCTCTTAGGATGATGTCTTAATTTATAGGTTGGAACATGGCAAGAATAAGACTAATCAGGGTGTGGTTTGTTGTTTTTTTCTGTTTATTCACTGGGAAAATACTTAACTAAATGTACTTCAATCAGTTACTTATTTTCTTCTGTAGAGTCAAAAAGAAATTTTTCTCTTTTTCTTGGATCTCTAGCAGATCAGTTTAGGCAGATGTTTTACTATTCCTTAAGTGACTTACTCTACAACTAGTATGTATTTTAGCTTTTGTTTTTACTTTAATAGATGATAGAAGCAATAAAATACAAATGTGATCTTGTCAACTATAGCTATGGGGAGGCAACACACTGGCCAAATTCTGGGTGAGTACTACTTTGGTTAATATAAAGTACTTTAATATCACAGAAGCAGAATTACATTTGATGAGCTTTGTCTAAATGAAGTCAGTAAGACTGTATTGTCCAGGCCCAAGTGATTCATATACATTAAACTGGGCAGTTTACATTTTTAACTATCTTCAAAAGTAAAACTGTTGAAAGCACTGCTGATTTATAACACAAAGAATACTTTAGAATGCTAAAGAATTCTAGTAGTTGGAACACCATGTGATCTGTGAGGGTTTTTTTTTAAGACCTAATATTGCTACATATATGTTACTACTTGTAAAACCAGATGATATTTTTTGAGGTCAGCTTCTGTACTGGAACCACCTCTGCAAGATGTGGGAAGCAGGCTTCATTCCTTGTTCTGTGGCTGGTCAGAGATTCTACCAGGAAGGGGAATTTTCCCTTTTGGAAGAAAGTTAATAATTTTACTTTTTTATTTCTATCAGGAGAATTTGTGAAGTAATTAATGAAGCAGTGTGGAAACACAATGTTATATATGTTTCAAGTGCAGGAAATAATGGCCCTTGCCTTTCTACAGTAGGATGTCCAGGTGGAACTACATCTAGTGTAATAGGTAAGTAATGTGTTTTGGAAAAAACTTTTGACAGTATTTAGCTTCTACTTTTTCAAGCTTTGTACTTGTGTTACATGTTTGAGATCACCAGCTGATTACTGAACTAAATGTAAAAATATTCTAAGAAATGTAGAAGGCGAATGCATACTATTCCAATTGAATAAAAATTAAACTTTGTAGCTTATGTCATGTTTTCATATTATACAGTATGAGCATCAGTGTTGTTACTGTATAGCATGCTGCTTTACACAAGCTTTGGAAAAATATCTGGATTTTATGAGAAGGGAAATGTGTGTTACCATTTTTAAATGTCAAGCTTTTTTTTATTTTTATTTGAAACTTTTATATTTTATTTTTGCTTGTAATAAAAATTCATCACACATCTGGAATGCTTGAATGTTTCTTCCAGGTGTTGGTGCCTATGTATCACCTGACATGATGGTTGCTGAATACTCTTTAAGAGAAAAACTGCCAGCAAATCAATATACTTGGTCATCCAGAGGGCCTAGGTAGGTTAAACTAGAAGAACAAATTCATGGCTTTGGAGTTCAGATTATGTAATTCAACATCTAAAATTGGTCATTAATATGGGAATAAAAGTATCTTAAAAACATGGGAAGACTGTAAGTAGCCTGCTATTTTAGGAATGCATGTGTATGTCAGACTTTAGAACTCCAAGGGGAGGAGTTCTGAACTGCACTGGATTAAGTGTGGTGACATTAACTGTTGAAGTACTGTTACTACAGTGGTGTTACTTCTGGTGTCAGTGACATTGCTGTGATGGCACAACTTACTGAAAGTTTTTGCTTGAGTCCAGTAGAGGTGTTAGTAGGTAGAAAAAAGTGCTTTTCTACCTCATGTTATAAAAAAATTATCTCAAAGATCAATACAAGAAACTTCAGGGGCAATGAAATAATCAATTTTATTTTTTTTTTTCATGCCTCAGAAGCATTTGATACTAATGTGGTGGCCAAAAGAAGAAAAAAATAGAATAGTGTCTGTTCCTGAATTCTTGCTTTCTTGCTTGTGTTTAGACTTTGGAACTGTACTTGTGAGTCGTGGAGTTACTCTATACTGTCTTTTGTAGCTTAGACTACAACAGCATGGGGTGAAAGAGAAAATAAAAAACGTGGCTTGAGATTGTAACCAGCAAATAAACCAAGGACCATAGCAAATGCTTCCCTGTTAACATTGTTCTTTAAATGTTGTGGTGTCTGTATATTTACAGGCAAGTCTATTGTCCCATGAATGTTATTATGTAGAATTGTCATGTTTCATGGAGGGAAAACAGAGAAGTGGTCTCTGCCCTCAGCTGAGAAAGGGAGAAAGATTTGTAATGAATATTGATATACATACAGAGATATACAGAGAATATTGATATACATACACACACAGATATATAAACGTAGTACATTTTGAGTGCTTTGTCACTTTGTGTAGTAAAGTAGTCAGAATGAGCTTATGTCAGCAGAAAGGCCCAGGTCTTGGCCAAAGGAGGATTCCCCTTGTGTAGGTTGCAGCTTGCAGGTGACTGGAGAGTTCGAAAGCTGTGCTGGAGAAGGCTTGGGTTAGTAGGGGATCAGTCTGTCAGAATAAGCAGCAGAGACTTTCAGGCAGATAATGCTGTGTGCTGCTTGACCAGAAGTGTCATGATACAGAACCTCTTGTTTAGGTAGGGCTGTGATAAAATAGATCCAGATGTTACATTACAGTGTCATACTGAGTATTCTGATTTGAGGCAGATTTAAGAGGTGTGAAGCTGTTAGTGTGGAATAAAAATACCCTAAAACACCCCATCTCTCCACAGAACTTAATAGTTCAGGCACATCTCTGTCTTTATTCAAGCGGTGCAGCTTTTGTCTGTCCAGAACAAGGAAGATGGGAGTATACCTGTCTTGTAGAGTTGAAAAATAGGTGCTGCTTTAACAGTGCCATAGGCACTAGCTCTGTTCTTAAATATGCTTGGGTGACGAAGAAAGGTTACTTAGTCCTAGCTGATCCCAATTCTTTTTTTCCTCCTCCCCTTGCTCTCCTTGTCTCAGGTTCCATATTATAATTCAGAATTTGACCTGGTTGTGAAGTGACAATATGCAAAATTAGAGATCTGTATTTTGGATCTTATTTAGTCTTCCCTTTGCTTTTATTATTCTTTAAAAATAATTTAAATAAGCTATATATATATATGTAGAATATATATCAATACTGTACTGCCTAAACTGAATTCTGTCGATATTCTACTGCCTAAACTGAAGCCTGGTGAGGGTTATTGAGGGAGTGAAAGTTTAGAAAACTTTCACTGTAAAACAGGCATAGCTGATTATTAATGTGACATTTTAAATTGTTACTTAGTGTCATGTTTTTCTTGAGTGTAATCGATTAATGGATTTAGTGAAGTAATACTTGTGAATGTTCCCTAAAGCTATCACTATCTTAAGTGTCTTTCAAGATAAAATGTGCAAGAAAAAAAAAAAAAAAATCTTTCATTCATTCTCTTTTAACACTAGCACTGATGGAGCCCTTGGAGTAAGTATCAGTGCTCCAGGAGGTGCTATTGCCTCTGTTCCAAACTGGACTCTGCGAGGAACACAACTCATGAATGGCACGTCCATGTCTTCTCCCAATGCATGTGGAGGCATTGCATTAGTATTGTCAGGTAACGTGCTACAATGTTAAATATAGACGTGTAGTCTGAAAGAGATTAGATGCTGTTTTCCTCTGAAAAAACTTTTACCTATTTGTTGCTTCCAGTAATACCCTTATTTTTAATTTCAGGACTCAAAGCTAACAATATTCATTACACTGTTCATTCTGTCAGAAGAGCTCTAGAAAATACTGCAGTGAAAGCTGAAAACATAGAAGTATTTGCACAAGGACATGGTATTATTCAGGTACTTGCCAGCAAAAAAAAAAAAAGAAAACCAACATAAGTAACTGACAATGGTAAACTAACCCACAGAAAATGAGGAGCTTTCTGGATGATCTCACTCGGTTTGCTCCCATGCTACTTGATTCTCACATCTGATTGAGGGAAAAGGGGGGAATGCTGTGGGAGGGAGGAGGAATGAGAAGATTCTTTCAGTTTCTGCATGCAGTTACTGTAGAGTAAATGTGTTAAGACACATTCTTAGACTGATAGAAAAGGTATGTGGACATGAAAGGGGGATTTGGATTTTTATCGCCCACATGTGGATTTGGTTGCCTATATTCTAATGTCCAAAAATGTGTTTATGCTATTGTCAGAGAGAGAGTTGGCTATGGAGACAAAAGCTGGAACTGTAAGTTCTGGGCAGTGAAAATACAGAGATGCCCACGCTGCTTCACAAAGCAGTACAGCTGCAGTCTGCAGTTGTGTGATGATTTTGCTGTGGGCCTGCACTGAAAAGTCTGAATGTTCATTGTATCCTGTAGACTTCTAAGTAGCTTGGAATCTGACATTGTATGATCATCATCCTTGAACTGCACAACTTCTTGTGTTGTCCAGAAGGTTTAAATCCTTAGCTAGTGTTGCTCCACATATGAGAAAGGCACCTAAATTAGTATAGTGGGATTGCGCCTTTGAAGCCCTCTTTGTCTTTTGTAGTAATCTCTGGAAACTTTCGTTATGCATCTTTTGATGGATTTATAGCAAAGGAGATTTGTTTTTTTTTTATGTTCTTGACTTTCTGTGCTCTGTATGACTATTGCAGACTGAAAATGTTGGCTCATTTTCTGTACTGAGTATCGTGTAAGGGGCAGTCAGTGTGGCTCAGGTAGCACATGTGAGTTACTTCACTGTTTGTTGCTGTGCTTGCTGAACACCCTATTGAAATCATGTGAACAAATTACTATTAAGTTGAAATTTGTTAATTTAGAATATGGTGTCTCTGACAGGTTGATAAAGCCTATGACTACCTCATTCAGAATTCATCATTCACAAGTAACATAGGCTTTACAGTTACTGTTGGCAGCAACCGTGGAATCTACCTCAGAGATCCTGCCCAGATAGCTGCACCTTCTGATCATGGGGTTGGCATAGAACCCATCTTTCCTGAGAATACAGGTAGGAAAGAGCTTTTGCAAGCAGGGAGTGTGGGGGATGGAAATAAGGTGTAATCTTGGAAAAACAAACAACAACAAAAAACCACCCCCCCCTTCTCCCCCTGCAATAACGAGGAGTGACATGAATCTGTACTGAAAAAAGAGCAAGTGCAGCTGAGTTTCATGGTAAACGAAGGCATGAAGCTAACAACTTTCCTTCCTTCCTAATCTCAGACTTAAACCAGCAGCAATTCCATGTGTTGAGGGATTTTGTTTCTTCATGCTTCTTTTCACTGAAAAAGGGGATCTCTTTGTAAAAAGGGGATCTCTTTGTTCTGAAGAAATTTAGAGCAAAGTTGTGGAACTAGGGCAATACAGGAGTTGATGGCAGGCTTTAGTTATTACTAACATGGTAAAAGTAACCTGTGCAAAGCAAACACATCTTATTTATCTTTTCTCCATAAACTGTTTTGCCCTGCTTTATTAAATACAGATTGGAGCTCACTGAAAGACTGAATTACATTATATCCAAAACATTATTAAAGTCAGAGCTTGTTACTGAGATGAATTACTTTCCTAAAGGCAGTGATTCTCAAGAAGTTTGACAAAATGGTATTTAGGGGAAAAAAAGGGTATGAATCAGGACAGGTTGCTGACTCAGAGTAACTTAGTTATTTGACAGGCTACATTGCAATTGGGGCTTTAAAAATTTACTGTATGACGCAGCGAAATAAAATAATTGTATAATAGACTCTTCTGCAGGGTGTGAACAGTCTGAAAACATGGACATTCATAATGTCTCCTAGCATGATGTTGTTTCCATACTGTCCCTACTTTGTTAATTCTCGTCTGTCCGGTGTCTTCAACAAGACCGAACCTGAGCAACTCTAGTAAGAGGTTAAGGGAGATTGATCTGCTGAGTCTTTCTGTTCAAATTCTTTGAGCTTTTATTTCTTTTCATATACCTGTGAAAGAATTACATCTGGTAATAGAGTGCTTTTTCTCTGCTTAGCAAACATGTAATGAAACATCTGAGAATTAAGCTAAGGTTAATTAGGACTAGGAAACATGGAAAACTTTTTCAAAGTGTCATTAATCTTTAGAGCAGGAGAAAGATGGTCTTTAATCACTAAAACATTTCAACTAGAGTTGAAAGCTTTTGTGGAAGCTGTACTTTAACCCATAGCTTTTTTCACATGGAAGCTAATTTTCAAAATTGACTGAATAAATGGACTGTTTGCAAAGTCCAACTAGATTATCATAGTAATATTTTTATAGACTTTACCTCTTGCTTCATCTGCTCTGTAATGTAATTTGGTAATTAGCATAGCCTTCAGAGGCAGTGCAATTGCTTTTTTTTTATGTCTTTGCATTAAGCAAGATTTTGTACAGTAAAATTTATTCCAGTTATGGGTAACTATGGGTTGCTCACTAGTCTACCTTTGGCCTGTGTCAGGTTTGATTGCTGGGGGAGGGTGAGAATTTCAAAGTTGGGTAAAACCTTTTACTGGACACTATTGCTATTCTGTTTTTCTCAAGCAAAAATAAATCCTATAGAACACTGTCCTCTGTTGAGAATCTGATATCCAGGGGCCCTAATAAAATTGTTTCCTATTACATTTTATTGATGTGTACCTTTTAATGGCAAATACTATGCTACAGTAGACTGTGATCAAATAGTTGTTACTGAACTGTGTTTTAAAATACTTTTTCTTTGACAGAAAACACCGAAAGAATATCTCTTCAGCTTCATTTAGCTTTAACTTCAAATGCACCCTGGGTCCAGTGTCCTAGTCACTTAGAGCTTATGAACCAGTGTCGACACATAAACATTCGTGTAGATCCACGTGGCCTGAGAGAAGGACTGCATTATACAGAGGTATTGAAGTATTGGTGTTCTAAGCAAGGTTGTGTCCCCTTTCCTTTTCGTGTGGTTTCTATCAGCTTTATATAAAAGTCTTTTTTAAGAAAATAAAAGCTGTGTACTGTACAGACCAGAAAATACTGACACACCACTGTGCAGGTTCAGCAATAGTTATGCTATACAGTGTTGTATAGCACATACCAATGGGACTATGGGTATCTGTGTTTAACAAATAAAAGCATATAGAAAATATAAACCAAAAAAAATAACATTCATTGAGATTTTTTTTTTCCCTCTGGATATGTTTTCACCTTTTGACTATCTTAGTTCTGTATTATTATTATTGAGGATGGAGATTTGTGGTTTTATGAGGTCTTGTATTTCTCTCTGTGCTGTCCTGGCTTTTGTGGTGTTGTCATACAGTCTTATATGGAGCCAAGATTTTCCTTTACCTTGAGGAGTTGCTTGGGTGCAATGACACAACCTGTTTTCTTGCCTCTATCCCATCCCATTTTGGAAGGTGAAGGACAAAAATGTGTTGTAGTGGCTCTTCACAGCAGTAACATTTTGCTGACTTTGAGTAGCTACAATTGAATTTGGATAAATTTGCTAGAAAAGCAAATAAATTTCTCTTTCTCTTCCAACCATCCTCTTTCACCCTTGCAAAAGAAACCCACCGACAAAAAAATATTTTCTAGCCCTCTCCATTCTCACCTCAAACCTTATATTAACACTGAAGTGTTTTCATTGCATTGCAGTTGATCATAATGAAGATGGTAACACTTTGCTTTTTAGAACTCACTTAAGATACTGAGATTTGCAAGTCTTCTGTGGTATCACTGAGAACATTTTAGCAAAGTGATGTTGGAACAAATTTTCTGAGATAGTATTTAATGCTTGGCCATGAAATGCGTGGTATATAGAACTGTATTTTCTCAACCATAAAAAGGATAAAATAGAAATAAGGATAATAATTATAATAAAGGATAAATATAATAAAGGATAAATAAAAATAAGGATTAATTATTTTTTATGCAACAAAATAACTGGATTTAAATAATAAGGCTGTTTGGAACAAATTCCAAGTTGCAACTAGGTTGAGCTTTTGATGTAGGGACCGTTAGTGGTAGGTTGAATGCTTAAACTTCTGGGGAAGAGACTGAAAGGAGTAAAAGTGTGAAAACTAATTTTTGGGTTTTTTGTCTTGATGACTGTTGCAGTTTTACTGTCTCTAGGGTGACAGTGTTTATAAATGAAGATTTTTTTTTTTTTTTATTAGTGATAACTACCAAGGTTCAAAATACTCTGCAACTACTTTAAGTTTAATGATGTCTTCTATAATTGCATTTTGACTGAAGATTTTTAAGTGTCTGTATTTTATTTTGTTAGGTGTGTGGATATGATATAGCAATGCCTAATGCAGGCCCTCTGTTCAGAGTTCCAATAACTGTTGTTATACCAACAAGGTCAGTAAATTCAGGCTTCATCTGCCTTTTCTAAGTTCTGTTTAGTTCTCTGTACTCTCTTTGCTTGCTGTCATTTATTTTATCACCTTCTTTCTCTTGGGCATTCCTGGACTTCCTACTAGTGTTGATAAGGGAGCAGAGATCTGAAAAGGTTTTTGCATCAGACTTACAGAGGAGTGGCTTTTTTTATAGTTGTGGTCCCAGCCACCAGAAGGTGGGGTGTTCTGGTGGGCTTAGCCACAGTGGCAGCAGTTTCCTTCTCCATCAGAATTCAGATGAATTCTGGCTTCTTGACCAAAGTATCAGTCAATATACTCAAGGTGTAGGTCAACTGGAGCTTTTTTGATTTTATTCCTTTTGTTTTGGTTTTGTTTGTTTGTTTTTTAAAAAAAGGACTTTACAGCTTGTTTGATTACTGTTTGTGGTTTGTTTGTTTTTGATGTACAGAGTAGATGAATCATCAAACTATGACCTGACATACACAGATGTTCATTTTAAACCTGGTCAAATCCGAAGGCACTTCTTTGATGTTCCACAGGGAGCTACATGGGCTGGTAAGGAAAATGACTGCATTAGATAGAAAAATTGCATCTGTCAGACTTGACAAAGTTGTTTTGAAATTGAGTTCTGCCTGAATAAGAACTTAAGCATTTTACCCATGAATACATAAAATATTTATTTGTTTTTAAGGAGGAGTTATTTTGAGTTATCTCATGGTTTCTGATACAGCAGAATCCCAATTCTCAGTCTTCCAGAAACCAGCAAATACAATCTGAAGAGATTGCCCATAACTGAAGAAGTACCCCATGTTTATGGAAAAGTATTACTCTGAGGTTTGCCTAGTTCTCAAAGTGTATGTATGTAGTCTTGCATAATGGGCAAGTAGCTCATAATTCTGTAAGGAGGGGAAGAAACCCCTCCCCTCCATCTTCCTGTGTGAGATGACTAAATAATAATCCTTTCAAGAATCTTTCATTTAATCTGAAGTCAGTGATGATAAGGCTCTTAATTTGGAATCCAGCAGCATCTGTCCTGTGCAGATTATACATCTGTACTGATTTATTTTCACCATTCAGTTGAGTCATGTTTCTGTTAATTGATCTCTGAATTTAGCTGGTTTCCCTTAATCCAAAAGGGTCTTTGTAAATAACAGATATATAAATATTCTTCACGTGTGAAGTCACTTGGGGTACTGCCTAACTCCTTAAATTGCAAGCTACTTGTCTAACTAGTGGTTTTGTCCCGATTCACTGCATTCAGTCTAAAATTCTTGGCTTTTGAAACTAAACTTGATTATTTTTTTTCTTTCATCTAGAAGTGACAGTATGTTCATGTTCTGCTGATGTCACTGCAAAGTTTGTGCTTCATGCTGTTCAGCTAGTGAAACAAAAAGCATACAGAAGTCATGAATTCTACAAATTTTCATCCTTACCAGAGAAAGGATCAGTGACTGAAGCTTTTCCTGTCTTAGTAAGTTACCTTAAGGTGGTACTGGGGAAGAGAGAGAAAGTAATGTATCAGTGATGTATAACATCACTCATTCTGTTGTGGTTTTTGTTTATTTTTTTCCCCCCAAAGAAAAAAACCCAAATGCAAGAAATTACACACTTGTTACCATGGTGAATGCATTTGGGTTTCAGTTTTAAAAGATCACTGATACCTTGCTAGTGTTTCCTAATTATTTGGTAATATCCTTATAATACATGTTAATATCATCAATTTGTTGGTACTTGTTTAGAGAAGTCAGTCTGTTTCCCTTTCAAATAGAGAGTGTGACTTGTTGAATAGGTGTGTTCAGTGTATTTTCCCTTTAGTATTTAATATGGCAGTCTGGGATATCTCCTTGATATCAGCACCAGGTGATATCTGACTCACATGGATACCACTTAGCTTAGCTTGAATAATGCTATCTTGAGTCCAAAACAAAGCCAGAGAGTGAGCTAGCAATTCAGGGGTGTGGATGATTGAGTTCACTTCTCAAGTTTGTCCCCTGCCTTGCTTAATTCAGTTGTATAGCTCTAAAGCCTAAGAGTGGTTGTGATTTCTGTGCTATTTGGTCCCTTAGCCTCTGTGAAAATTTTATGTGGGGGATTGTGAATTTTATCTCATTAGTTAACAAAACCAAACAATAACAACTACTGAAATCCCAACTGAACAACAAAAAAAGCCCCAACACTCCCAAACTTCATGTCATCTGAGAGTGGGATCTCTTTTTCTGAAACGTATTTTCTGGGACACACCTCTGAGTTTAATCAGTGCCTAGTCTGCCTAGTTTGAAGGATAGGAGAGGAAGACATAATATTTTAAAGCTGTACCTTTCTCTGTGGGCTTGTTTTGATGTGGTCATCAGTCAGCCTGTTTTGCTGGAGCTGTCTTGTGTTATCTGGACCAAGTATAATGTACAAGCCTATACAGCTGGAGTTAAATGGACATAACAGGGTCTTTTATGAGCTAAGGTCCCATTTTTTTTCTCTTGGGATGAGGGAGACTAGGGTGGAGGGGAAGATGGGAGCTGGAGGCTAACTTTGTGCTTTTGGTACCCAGGCTGGAAAAACCATTGAATTTTGTGTTGCTCGATGGTGGGCAAGCCTTAGTGATGTGAGCATTAATTACACAATTTCTTTCCACGGTGTTCTTTGTGCTACTCCTCAGCTAAACATGGTAAGTTTCCCAGAGTGTTTATGTTGAATTATTCTGAAGTTCTCTGTTAACTAAAAATGAAAAAAAAAAACCTAGTCTTTATTCTTCCCTGTATTTAGAAGTACAAAAATATTTTTAAGCCATGAGATGCTCATGTTTTTTCCTAAAAATAGGTAAATAGGAGTTCAGTCCCACAGAAATGTGCATTGCTATTATTTATTATATTTTTCTGTGCATTTTCATTATAAACCAGTAAGGAGGGAAAAAAACGGAAGGGAAATAATCTTGGAACAGTAAAGCAGGAAAAGGAAAGGTTTAGGAGGGTGCTGTGCACAGCAGCTCCCCCACCCAGTAGGATTACATCAATTGAATAATGAAGAGTTAAACAGGAAAGAATCCAAACAGTTTTGCCCTTCCTTCTTGAGCACCTGTAACTGTAATACAATAAATTTTAATGGCACTGATACAGTAGTGTCATGGGATACTGCTAGAAAAAAATATTCTCAAGTGATTTGGCCATCACTAGCCTGTGTATGTAATATTGTTTCCTTTTTGCAAAGTTAAACTATTATGTAATAATAATCCTAAGCAGAAGCACCATAAAATACTTGATTTAAGATTCTAGATGACTAATACTTGTATTTATTGAATTTAATGTTCAAAGACAGTCATCACAAATGCACCAATGAAACCCAGCCCTGCCCAAAATGGGATGTGTACAGTTCTGTACAAAATATATTATTAAGGGGGAGGGAAAATAAATAAGACTCCAATTGCTGAAGTCCTAGTTTTAGGACTTTAAAGTCTTCCAAGTTCCAGTATATCAGCTGTTGTAAAATAGAGATAAGCTTTTACATTTTCTCAGTATTACTACTTGTAGCATAGAAAAATACAGCTTGCATTCTATTTTTGAGGGGGGTATCAGATGATCCGCACCTGACGTTAAGTCCACAGAAGCATAATTGCTCTATACTGTTACTTTAGCATGCTTCAGAAGGCATCGTGCGATTTGATGTCCAGTCCCTGTTGAAGTATGAAGATATTGCTCCATGCATAAATCTGAAAAGCTGGGTTCAAACACTCAGGTAAAGTTTCTGGTCAACTCTATTGGGAAGAGTGGGACAATGATTTGTATATCATGAATACACTACAAAGTTGAGTGAAATTTAGGATAACAACATGCTTGTCAAATGTTAAGTAGGTTAACAATTTCTGAGTGTGCTCTTTTTTTTTTTTGTTCATTTTTCCTCCTCCTTCGTTCTTTTTAACTTTGCCAACATTTGAGAATTTTGCTGACTGACTTTTTCCATACAAATAACTTTTCTTAAGATGACTTAAAAAAAAACCACAAACACATTTACAAAAGTATTTCATTGCATCGAAAGGAGACAGAGGTAAAAAGGTGCTTTAATATCTAAATGAACAAATTGTAGTTATTTGGTGCTACTGTCTGTTGTTTGGGGTTGGTTGTTTTTTTTGTTTTTTTTTGTTTTTTAAGCCTCTGCTTCAGTTCCTGCCCAATTGTGACCTGGGAAGACTGTCTTCCCTCTTTTGCTCAGAAGTGGTTTTGCTAGGATATAGTTCAGAATTTTGTGTGAAAACTTGTGTTTATCTTGCTGTCAGTTTGACACATGCTGATTTGAATGAAAAGCTTTGTTAAAAATTTCCTACCAACTGCAGCAATTATTAAAGTTGATCACTTCAGGAGTTAAAAAATGCTGTACAATTTAAGCAGTACTTCTAAGACTTTGACTACTGTGAAATTGGCCCATAATCCAGAGTTTTCCATTAATGTGGGGCTCTAAGTGAATACCTTAGGCTCTGTCTGGGGCTTTTGCATACTTGTAACCAGAACTGAGGTCTCTAGGAGTTTGTTGTTTAATGAAGCACTTATCTGTCAGCAAACAAACTGTAGTTAATAAACTAATGAAGAATATTTATGTATCTAAATTAAGGCATGAATTGTGTTCTTGAATGTGTTTTTGCTCAAGTATCTCTTGAATGAAGGAATGAGTGATAAGACAGAGGAAAATAAAGTACCAAGTGGCTTCTCTCTTGAGTTTCAGATGCTTAGAGGCAGGATGGGTATGAGAGATGCACCATATGTGATGTTACTCAGTTCTTAATCTGTCACCAGTCTATCTGGTGTCTGCCATGTGAGGAAACCTTGGTTAAATGGACCTGTGGTCTGACCTAGCCCAACTGTTTTACTGGGTGACTAGTCTGTGCTCTGGGCAATGAAAGCTGTCAGAATCTTACTGAAACATTTCTTATCATGTAATTAAAGGTGGTCTGAATGAATTAAATGCAAATTTAAATGATTCCAGGCCACCCTAATTCTGCTATTCTTTATTTCCAAAGCTCTGATTTTCCTATATCATTATTTAGTCTATATTCTTTGATGCTAATGTTCTAAAATGTTTGTGCCACTCTGAACAATAGTTTGTCCTAACTGTATCCCAGTTAACATACACTACATAGGAGTTCTGTGTTACTACTCTGATTTCTTTAAGGCCTCTTAGAGATGCTTCTGTAACAAACAATTTATTCTGTCCTCTAATTGCTATGATCTCTCAATCTATGAATAAAAGTGTTGGTTGCAGCATGGATACTAGACTGTAAAGTAACATGATTGTTTTTTCTTTTCCTAATCCTGAAGTTGGTTGGTTTTCTTATTTCCTTTTTTTTATATGTTTTTAATTGTGAACTTTAATTTTCAACATTTTTATGGGCTCACTGAGTTCTATTGCCTTCTTTCTTTGACTGCATATGTAATGTCACTAAACATTGGTTTTGAACTGATCATTTTAACTGAGAAATGTATGCTGCCTGGATAGTTACAGTATTTTCAGAGCTACTATTACATACACTGAATTCAATTGTACTTCAGGATATGCTTCTCCTTAAGCAAGACAAATTTTGATAGAGAGTACATGTTTTTCTTAAGAGTACCTTCTCTTGTTTTTTGTTGTATAACTGCAGACCAGTGAGTGCAAAAATAAAACCTTTGGGCTCCAGAGATATCTTACCAAATAATCGTCAACTCTACGAGATGATTTTGACCTACAACTTCCATCAGGTAAGGGCTACGGGTGGGTGGTTTTTTTAAGTCATTAATAAATACAGCATGTTTTCTGAAAACAAATTTTAACCTTAACTTGCTTTCTGTCAAAACTGAGGTCTAGATTCACACTCACAAATTCATACTGTCAAAATTCTGATGTGGTTCTTTTTAGGAGCTACTGTTGCTTGAAATGGCCTTTAGTTCAGGTATCCTTCAGAGTATGTTCCTAAGTGTTGTACTTGTTTCATCCAATTATGTATTAAGTGTTTTGACCTTTCTTTTAATAGCCTAAAAGTGGGGAAGTAACTCCAAGCTGTCCACTTCTTTGTGAATTGTTGTACGAATCTGAATTTGATAGTCAACTGTGGATTATTTTTGACCAGAACAAAAGACAAATGGGTTCAGGAGATGCCTATCCACACCAGGTACAGAGTTATGGATATATCTTCTATTTTCTGCACAGTGTGAAAACTTTCTTTTTTTTTTTCTTTTTACTTCCCAGGCCTGCTGTTAGCTCCTAACACTTCCTGATGCATAGATATAATGTTCTTATATCTTCATAAGAAGATAGCTTCAGTGGTCATATATTTGTATTAAAAAAAGGCAATGATGAGTTTCTTTATAAGTTTCTTTATATGAAATAGAACATTATGATTTTTTTTCCTCTTCTAAGGAAAGAGAAAGAGTTCTATGGTGTTTCCACAAAAAAGCTGTTATGTTGTTACTTTGACTGGTGCTTCTCAAGAAGTGAATTAAAATTGTTGTTTGGGTTTCTTTGCAAGAGAATACCTTGAACTTTTCTATTTAAGATGGAAAGGATCCCTTATTTGTTCTGTAGTCTGACTTGTCCACTGATAGATCAGAGGTTTCTGTTTTGCTTCAGACTGTTTTCTGTGCTGTTCATTTCTTCAAACAGCCTTTTAAATGCTATAGCTTGGTTTACTACTTCCTGTTGCTGTATTTCAAAGTTTTTTTTTT
>VWZY01008658.1:219253-234816 GCA_013399075.1 Chloroceryle aenea | reverse complement strand
GGGGGGGGGTGTGTGTGTGTAATGAAAAATTAAAAAAAACCCGAGTGAAACATTTTCCATAGTTTTTGGTGTTGAAACTGTTTTTAACTGATCCAAAATCACAGCTGAACTTCCTCAATGTAATGTCTGTTTTGATAGATTAATCATTTTGGAAGAGTAGAAAGGCTCAAGTTGAAAATATGTATTTTTAATCTTAAAATATAATTTCAGAAATTGCTTTATTTAAGCACATTTTTAAGGTGCTACAAAATCTAAACATCACCAAAGCACCTGTTACTTGGAGCACCATGCTGTAAATAAATCTCTGGTGTTGTCCATCATAAAGCAGTTCTAAAGCCATTTAAAATTATTTAATCCAGGAAGAAATACCTGTATAACAGGAAGCAGGACTCCCTAACGCAGGAGGGGGAGATTCTGGGTGCAGGGTAGTTCTGAATTATTGTCCTTTTCTACTTAGGGCTGCCTTTTTTTGCTATAGCAGCAGAAAGGAAACTTGGCATGCTGCTGCTCAAAACATCCCCATGGTGTCCTTTGAGGTTGATAGAAATGAAAGAATGTTTTCAAAACTAAAAATTTGAGTCTATTGCATTTCTGTTTGGTTGGCTGGTTTTGGGGAGTGTTTGTTTTGTTTAATAATTGGATATGATGATATATACATATTTCTAACTGAAAGCTCAAGGCAGAGAGTCTGTCAGCTCTTTACAGTGCAGCCTTAAATCTCGCAGGAATACTGAGTCCCTCAGTGTGAAAGCTGGTGCAACATTTGATACAGGAGAAGGTACCCTGCGAGCTAAACCAGAGAGCGCACCAAGTTAGGTAGTAAACTAAAAGCCTATCAAGGTCAATCCGCTAGAAGTTTTGAATTGAAAGTTTAGCAAGAATTCTCATTATTATTTGAGCAGTTAAGGCAGTGTAGGAAAAGGAATAAATAATATCAGCCTATTTTGTCATCTGAATACTTAATTATTTTTTGTAGTGAATCCAAAATGTGTTTTGGCTGCTATCAAGTCTTAAAAGCTCTCCATTTTCAGTAGCATATTTTAAATGGTTAGAGCTATATGGATCAGGACGAACATTGCAGTCTTATTTCTGGGTTTCTTTGTGAATAGTGTCATATTTAATCTTGACATTTATGAGAACTTCTTTCTTTCAGTATTCTGTGAAACTGGAAAAAGGAGATTACACTATTCGGTTACAAATTCGTCATGAACAGAACAGTGAGCTGGATCGCATCAAAGACCTTCCATTTATTGTTTCTCACAGGTTGTCTAGTACCTTGAGCTTAGATATTTATGAAAACCATAGCCTTGCTCTCTTAGGGAAGAAGAAATCCAACAGTTTGACATTACCACCAAAGCACAGTCAGCCATTCTTTGTTACATCTCTGCCTGATGACAAGTAAGTTACTGGTGTCCTGTTTTTCTCACATCTGACCAGCTGCCTCTTCACCTAACTAAAATGATACTTTGATAGTGTCTACCTTTTTAGGCTTGGTAATTCCTCTTGTGTTGCTCTTTAACTGTTTGGGTTCTTTATTGTAGTCCCCATGGAATGTTAATGAACTTGGTTTTAAGACTGAGCTTTCTTTCTTTGAATAGAATACCTAAAGGAGCAGGACCAGGATGTTATCTTGCAGGAGCTCTTACACTGTCTAAAACAGAACTTGGAAAGAAAGCTGTGAGTATTTGAAATGGACAACGGCTTCTTTTTCTGAAACTTCTGAAGCGAGTAAATGGCATGCCAGGCAGTGCTGCATTTCATGGGTGTAGTGCTTTAAAGAGCACTACGTTTAGTAATGTAACATGCTTTAGAAGCAGTTGTTTCCTTATGATGTCACAGTAACTTCCAAGTAGTTCTGTTTTATTTTCATCTTATTTCCAATTTAATTTCTTGCTCTAAATTTTGACTTCTAGTTTTTTTACTCTGAATTCCTCTATTTCTGGAAGCAACTGCTTTTTTTAGGTGTGGAGCCTTTGAAAGTGATTTTGTGTAATTACCTAGTGTAGTATAGTTTCTGAGAGAAAAGTACATGCATTTATATATTGTTCTGTGCATGTTGGTTCTCTGATAAATAGCTATACTCTTCCTTGAATGCATACAATTTTCAGCAAATATATATGTTTCCTTAGCACCTACTTCTTACTGTTATAAAGCAGTAGGAATTTTGCTGACTCAAATGCATAAGCAGACAGTCTTACCTGCTGCACACTGATGTTGTCAACCACTGATACGACTGTTCCACCAAAATGATGCAAGATCTGTGTATGTAATGCTAGAAAAAAGCTGTAGGGTTTGGTTTGTGGGGTTTTTTTGCTCATAATGCAGTATCCTGTAAAAAATGGTTTCTAACTTGTATGAATCTGTAGTGCAACAGTGATTATAGTAACGAGATCACACTTGTGTATATCTGGTGCTAGGTTGTTTATAAGATTACAGAATCACAGAATGTTAAGGGTAGGAAGGGACCTTGAAAGATCATCCAGTCCAACCCCCCTTCCAGAGCAGGATCACCTAGAGCAGGTCACACAGGAATGTGTCCAGGTGTGTGTTAAATGTCTCTAGAGAAGGAGACTCCTCAACCTCCCTGGGCAGCCTGTTCCAGTGTTCTGTCACCCTCATGGAGAAAAAGTTTTCCCTTATGTTTCTGTGGAACAGCTTGCACCTGTTGCCCCTTGTCTTATCATTGGGCATAACAGAGGAGAGCCTGGCTCCATCCTCCTGACACTCGCCCTTTATGTATTTATAAACATTAATGAGGTCACCTCTCCGTCTCCTCTTTTCCAAGCTAAAGAGACCCAGCTCCCTCAGCCTGTCATTATAAGCGAGATGCTCCACTCCTTTAATCATCTCTATGGCTCTTCATTGGACTCTTTTGAGCAGTTCCCTGTTCTTCTTGGACTGGGCTGTCCAGAACTGAACACAATATTCCAGATGTGGCCTCACCAGGGCGGAGTAGAGGCGAAGGAGAACCTCTCTCCACCTACTAACCATACCCCTTTTAATACACCCCAGGAGGCCATTTGCCGCCTTGGACACGAGGACACATTGCTGGTTCATGGTCATCCTGCTGTCCACCAGAACCCCCAGGTCCCTTTCCCCTGTGCTACTCTCTAAGAAGTCAGTCCTCAACCTGTACTGGTACCTGGGGTTATTTTTTCCCAGGTGCAAGACTCTACACTTGCAGTTGTTGTATTTCATTAGATTTCTCCCTGCCCAACTCTCCAGCCTGTCATGGTATCACTGAATGGCAGCAGGGCCACTCCTCCCAGCTTTGTGTCATCAGCAAACTTGCTGACAGTGCACTCCATTCCCTCATCCAGGTCAGTGATGAATATATTGAATGGTACTGGTCCCAGTACTGACCCCGAGGGACTCCACTAGATACACGCCTCCAACTAGACTCTGCCCCATTGACCACAACTCTCTGACTTCTTCCTCTGGGGCTCCCGAGGATGATCTGCAGCAGTAGAGACAGAGGCAAAGACATTTGGTTACTCTGCCTTCTCTGTATCCTCTGTCACCAGGGCACCTGCCTCATTCAGCAGTGGGCCTACATTGCCCCCAGTGTTAGTTTTGTCTGCAGTGTATTTGAAGAAGCCCTTCTTTTTGTCCTTGACCTCCCTCACTAGGTCTAACTTCAAGGAGGCCTTAGCTTTCCTAGATGCCTCCCTACATCCTCTGACAATGGCCTTATATCCATCCCAAGAGGCTATCCCCTCCTTCCATGATCTAAAGACTCTCTTCTTCCACTCAAGCTTGCCCATCAGTTCCCCGTTTAACCGTACTCTTAGCTATTTTTAGATGACAAAACAGAATAAACTTGAATCAATCCTGTTGATTGTTAATATTTAGAGATAGTTTATCTACGTCCACATATCACTGTGGCTGAAAAACATGTATAAAACTAGAGTATGTTTTCAGAAACATGAAATTTCTGTGAGTAGGTGGGCACATACCTTTAGGTCTTGTTGACTACAAAAGTTCAGTTCATTCAATCTGATTTAGTTTTAGGTAGTAGTTTTGGGGCAGATTGCATGTAACTGTAGATTAAATAATGTTTGTAATGAATTTATGTATTGGTGAGGAAAAACCCAGTAACTAAGAACTCTAAAATATTCTATATTTCTTTGTGATTCTTGCAAGGCTGTGAGTATATTTTATGAAATTCATGGTAAACTCATTACAGTAGTGTAGTATAGTTTCCCTAACTTAAATTCTACAACTTCCTTGAACTCTTACTTATTGTAATTCTTGTATCTTATTTTAAAACCAGACTAAAGGGTTGGATACAGTGATTTCAGGGATGGGAAGTAGGCAGTAGGCAGGTATGGCCTGTCAAGTTCCATGTGATGAGGAATACTTACAAGCTTACACAGAGAGAAATTCTAGCTGAGGTGTCTCATGTCTTATATTTAAGACTTTACTGTTATGGTCATATTTCACTGGAAGAAGGATGGTATCAAATAGCAGCATCAGATAATTTCTGCTGCTTTTAGTGAACCTCAGTATGTACCAGGAGACAAAAAAATGGGGACTAGGCAAGCAACGTTGTCTCTAGGTCAGCACGTGGATGCAAGGAGAGGGAAAAAGTATCTAATTTCTGTGTATTTTGAAATAGAACAGTGCCACTAAACAGTCAATCTATAATGTTCACTTTTGAGGCTGAGTTTCTGTAATTTATTAATTTAAGCTAAGTGGTTAACAACACTTGCTTGTTGTAGAGGAACTGTTTACACAATAATGCATTGGTTTATTCATTTTAAAAACCTGAAAGCTCATGCTTTAAGAGCATGTTTGATCACAGACGTGACTCTCTAAAAGTTTTAAGATCTGTGGGTTGAAAGTGTAATTATAATTGTACAGAGAAGGTGTCTCCATCCTGTGTGGTGTGTGCATGTTTTCTTACAGTATGTTATTCTAACTCCCAGGGGCAGTCCGCAGCAAAGCGACAAGGAAAATTTAAAAAGGTACTGAATGTTAGTTTTTGAAAAAGATATATGTAAGTCCTTTTGCATATGACTTCAAGAATTTGTCTACCAGTATTGGGTTTTAATTTGTCTCCTTATCTGCTTCCTTCATCCTGACTTATTTACTTCAGCACCCTTAAGTATGTCTACTGGTAGAATGGCAAAACACTCTTGTAATGCAAAGCTGAGAGACACGTGAGCATCTGGATACCTCTGCAATAAGTGGTGTTAAAAATGCATGTGGTGATTAGTGGTCTGTAACTTTTCTTTTTATGAAATACTCAGGTATCTTCAGTGTTTGTGGTCAAGATTTTCTGTGGCAAGTGTTTCTGCCTAGTCTCTTCTGTATGCAAATTGAGAAGTGAATATGAACCCAACACTTTTATGTAGCATCTAATACCTAACTGTACACCTAGTCTACGGAATTGAGAGCTGGCTTCATTACAGTCATTAAAAAAACATACTGTAGTAAGCAGATTAGGGTTTTTTAGGCAGGATGGGTTTGATTGAAAAGTCTCCCATGATTCTACTCAAACTGAATATAACTTATTATAGGCTGGAGCTTATACAGTGATGTAGCAGGTAGAATTTACAGAAAGATTTGGAGCATCTGTAAGATAGTTCAGGTAGGGAGTGACTTTTAATATAACAGTGTTTAATATTTTATTTTCTCATTTTTATATTAGTTATACAGTATTTTGCCATCATTGAGACTAAAACAGTCTATACCACCACCACTACCCCCCCCCCCCCCCCCCTCTCCCCCCCCCCCCCAAAAAAAAAAAATTATTTAATAGACTACCTTTATGAAGGTACTGTTTGTTGGGTTTTTTCCCTGTTCTGAAGTTGTAAGGCTATTTACATTATTTTGTTTTCTAGATACTATGTTTTTGAATGACATGCAAATTAATTTGGACTCTTGTTAGAAATACCATGTGATAATAAGGCATCAAACAAGAGTCATAACACAGTTTATTGGTAATCTCTTACTCTGTAAACAGTGAGCTGGTGACTGAGCCTGCTAATTTACACTGGTCTTGGTAGAATGGGATTAGGCTTTAAAGGAAGGATTTTAATGCATGTTGCTGCAGTTTTGTTATCCTGCATCTGGAAGTTACAGTGATCACTTTTAGAAAGATGATGTAAAATCCCATGTGAGTGCATGTCTTCCTGATTTATAGGATGTACAATCTTCATTAAGTGAGTCTCTAACAAGGGAGTTAAACTCTAATTGTAATTTAATTTGCATAACAGAACTTATTAAACAGACACAAGATGTTGCATATTGTGGGGTGTTTTCCTTTTGTTTTTAAAAGAGATTTATGTTTGAATCTGAGCAGTACACCCACACAAGCCAGAATAAAAACTGTTGTTCTTGATAATTCCACCTGTTGCTCATAAGAGGCATCAGTGTGCTAGCAGCAAGCAGATAAAGCAGTGTATTTCGGAGTACTGATCCATAAAAGCTCCCTTAGTTTATGCATTTTTTCTGACTGCAACTCTGAGGGCTTCCTAGTTTACAAGTTTGCATGCACCTGTGTGCGTGACAGTACCAGAAATCCAGGATGGGTATTTCTGGTTGTTTGAAATTACTTTTATTTTCACAGTGGGTGAGACTGGAAGGGACCTCTGCAGGTCATCTGGTCTAACACCCCTCCCTGAGCAGGGCTTCCTAGACCTAGTTTCCCAGAACCATGCCTAGACAGTTTTTCTATATGTCCAAGGGTGTAGACTACACAACCTCTCTGGGGCAACCTGTGCCCAGTATTCAGTCACTCCCACCATGAAAAAGTGTTTCCTGATGTCCAGAGGTAAGCTCCTGAGTTTCTGTTTGTGGCCATTGTCCTACCACTGAAGAGTCTGGATTTCTCTTTACACCCTCCCTACAGATATTACACAGATGGCTGTGATTTCCCCTTCACCCCTCAAATGCCTTCTCATCTTCAGCCTGACTAGTCACAGCTTTCTCAGCTTTTCCTCGTAGGAGATGCACTCTGGCCCAGCATCTTTGTGGATCTTCACTGGACTTTCTCCAGTATGTCCATGTGTCTCTTAGTACTGGGGAACCCAGAACTGGACACAGTACTCCCAAGTGTGGCCTTACAGTGCTGAGTAGAGGAAGATCACCTCCTTTGACCTGCTGGTAGTGTGTCTAATGCAACTCCCAGGATACCATTAGCCCTTTTTGCTGCAAGGACTTGTTGCTGGCTTATGTTCAGCTGGTGTACACCTGGTCCTTTCCTGCCAAGCTGCTTTCCAGCTTTGTGGCCCCCAGAATATATGCATGAGTTTATTCTACTCCGAGTTCAAGACTGTAGTTCTCCCTGTCGAACTCTGAGATTCCTGACAGCACATTTCTTTTAGTCTGTTAAGGTCCCTCTGGATGGCAGCACAATGCTGTACTTTATCAACCACTTCTTCCATTTTGGTGTCATCTGCAAACTTGCTGAGGGTGTACTCTGCCCCATCATCCAGATCATCAGTGAAAATGTTGAACAGGATTCGATTCAACTAGTTACTGGCCTCCAACTGTGTGCTGCTGATCACTGACCTCTGGGCCTGGCCATTTGGCAAGTTTCAATGCACCTGACTGCTCATCCAGCCCATACTTCAACAATTTCTCTATTTTGCATGAAAGCAATTTGAAGTCATGCCACGAAGTACCGGACTAATTTTCCAGAGAAGATAGTTACATATGTCAGTGGGTTCTCTATTTTTTGTTTGCACCGATCCCCATGTAAGTAGAGTATGCCTTACTGTCATGGATTGGGAAGCTGATGCACCCTTGAGAAGTGCCCTTTGTCTCTTATGGGGAGGCACATACTAAAAAACACGTGAGAAACAATTTGCTTCAATGTACCTTTCTTCTTTCACAACCTAACTTTTCTAATGCAATTACAGTCTGATTAATTTTTTTTGCCCCTTGTTTTCAAGTTTTGTCCTGAACATAGCTAGACACAAGACAGATCATTGACTTTTTTCTAGTCTGTAAGAATTTTTGTTGTTGTTGATTTAAATAATGCAGCTTTTGAGCAACAATATCTAACATCTCGCTAAGGGTTGGAAAATACATCTTTCCCCTACTCTGCCATCCTTTCCTCCAATTGAACCAAGAATCTCATTATGCAGATACTGGTAAGTACCAGTGGAAGACTAATAAATACCATTGGAAGGCAAGTGTAAAAGGATGTCTTCCTTTGAGCATTAAGGCATTATCCCAGTTTAATCAGGAGGCCTTCAAAAATAGGATGAAGTACACATCTGGCTTAATTCTGTGTAGGTCTGGCTGGTGACTGCAGGAAACTTCATTCATTTCCAGTTAGATTATTGCTGTAAAAATAAGCAACGTTGCACAAATTGTGTGCATCTTGAAGGCGATAGAAATTCCGTATGCATATTCAGGTGTGTGTATACAGATGTGCATGGTGTTAAATGGAAGATGAGACCTGGAATGTGTTCCTTCAAGGTTCTTTTTCCTGTGGTTAGTTTTGCTGTGAACACTTTCACGTACAAATAACAGTAGTTAATACGTCTTTCCCACATAAAGTACCAGATGTTGATTCATCAGACAAAAATCTAAATTTACATCAACTATTAAGCTCTTAAGAGGTAACTGTTGAGGGAATTGTACCTGTTTTATGTATGCAATTTGTAGTTCTAGTTCAAAGTAAACTCAGGCTTATCTAACTGTGCACAGAGTATACTGTCCAAAGTGTCTTATATGCTTCCACAGTTGTGCGGTTTTCTTAGAGGATAAACATTGGGCAGCTTTCTCATTAATTTGAAAGTTTTGAAGGGATAATAAGCTCGCTACCTTTCTCTGCCTATACCCCTATATCTTTTTATAGTTGTATATATAACATCTAGTCCAGTACTACTACAGCAATTCTGTTGCTGTGTAATAGTGAAATTTGAATAAGAAAACAGATGAAGAATTGTGAAGAGTTGCCTTTCTTCTCCTTAATCTCTAACGATGAATGTTTCTGAAATGATAATGACAGTGTCATTCTGGGATCTTTTAATATCTAGGGGCTGCCAAGTTTTCTAAATGATGCTAGCGTTTGCAGAGAAAAGAAAGAAGCAGTCCATCTTAGGGTCTTGTGATAATTTAGTTAAAAGTGGTAAGCACCCAAACCTTATTTATCTCACGAAATATATTCAGTATCTAGAGGAGAGCACGCCTCATTCTGGAAGCCCTAGTGAAAGGACGATACTGAGGTCTGAGGCTTATTGTTATCCTTTCAGTGGTCATAGCTAGTAATGCTTGAAGAATCTGATGAAACTGAAAGTACCTAGTTGAGAGAATGAGATAAAAACATTCTACTGTTGATGGTTTAGGTACATAGCATGTGTCTCAAATGAAAGTGTTTGTCCCCATANGGAACCCAGAACTGGACACAGTACTCCCAAGTGTGGCCTTACAGTGCTGACTAGAGGAAGATCACCTCCTTTGACCTGCTGGTAGTGTGTCTAATGCAACTCCCAGGATACCATTAGCCCTTTTTGCTGCAAGGACTTGTTGCTGGCTTATGTTCAGCTGGTGTACACCTGGTCCTTTCCTGCCAAGCTGCTTTCCAGCTTTGTGGCCCCCAGAATATATGCATGAGTTTATTCTACTCCGAGTTCAAGACTGTAGTTCTCCCTGTCGAACTCTGAGATTCCTGACAGCACATTTCTTTTAGTCTGTTAAGGTCCCTCTGGATGGCAGCACAATGCTGTACTTTATCAACCACTTCTTCCATTTTGGTGTCATCTGCAAACTTGCTGAGGGTGTACTCTGCCCCATCATCCAGATCATCAGTGAAAATGTTGAACAGGATTCGATTCAACTAGTTACTGGCCTCCAACTGTGTGCTGCTGATCACTGACCTCTGGGCCTGGCCATTTGGCAAGTTTCAATGCACCTGACTGCTCATCCAGCCCATACTTCAACAATTTCTCTATTTTGCATGAAAGCAATTTGAAGTCATGCCACGAAGTACCGGACTAATTTTCCAGAGAAGATAGTTACATATGTCAGTGGGTTCTCTATTTTTTGTTTGCACCGATCCCCATGTAAGTAGAGTATGCCTTACTGTCATGGATTGGGAAGCTGATGCACCCTTGAGAAGTGCCCTTTGTCTCTTATGGGGAGGCACATACTAAAAAACACGTGAGAAACAATTTGCTTCAATGTACCTTTCTTCTTTCACAACCTAACTTTTCTAATGCAATTACAGTCTGATTAATTTTTTTTGCCCCTTGTTTTCAAGTTTTGTCCTGAACATAGCTAGACACAAGACAGATCATTGACTTTTTTCTAGTCTGTAAGAATTTTTGTTGTTGTTGATTTAAATAATGCAGCTTTTGAGCAACAATATCTAACATCTCGCTAAGGGTTGGAAAATACATCTTTCCCCTACTCTGCCATCCTTTCCTCCAATTGAACCAAGAATCTCATTATGCAGATACTGGTAAGTACCAGTGGAAGACTAATAAATACCATTGGAAGGCAAGTGTAAAAGGATGTCTTCCTTTGAGCATTAAGGCATTATCCCAGTTTAATCAGGAGGCCTTCAAAAATAGGATGAAGTACACATCTGGCTTAATTCTGTGTAGGTCTGGCTGGTGACTGCAGGAAACTTCATTCATTTCCAGTTAGATTATTGCTGTAAAAATAAGCAACGTTGCACAAATTGTGTGCATCTTGAAGGCGATAGAAATTCCGTATGCATATTCAGGTGTGTGTATACAGATGTGCATGGTGTTAAATGGAAGATGAGACCTGGAATGTGTTCCTTCAAGGTTCTTTTTCCTGTGGTTAGTTTTGCTGTGAACACTTTCACGTACAAATAACAGTAGTTAATACGTCTTTCCCACATAAAGTACCAGATGTTGATTCATCAGACAAAAATCTAAATTTACATCAACTATTAAGCTCTTAAGAGGTAACTGTTGAGGGAATTGTACCTGTTTTATGTATGCAATTTGTAGTTCTAGTTCAAAGTAAACTCAGGCTTATCTAACTGTGCACAGAGTATACTGTCCAAAGTGTCTTATATGCTTCCACAGTTGTGCGGTTTTCTTAGAGGATAAACATTGGGCAGCTTTCTCATTAATTTGAAAGTTTTGAAGGGATAATAAGCTCGCTACCTTTCTCTGCCTATACCCCTATATCTTTTTATAGTTGTATATATAACATCTAGTCCAGTACTACTACAGCAATTCTGTTGCTGTGTAATAGTGAAATTTGAATAAGAAAACAGATGAAGAATTGTGAAGAGTTGCCTTTCTTCTCCTTAATCTCTAACGATGAATGTTTCTGAAATGATAATGACAGTGTCATTCTGGGATCTTTTAATATCTAGGGGCTGCCAAGTTTTCTAAATGATGCTAGCGTTTGCAGAGAAAAGAAAGAAGCAGTCCATCTTAGGGTCTTGTGATAATTTAGTTAAAAGTGGTAAGCACCCAAACCTTATTTATCTCACGAAATATATTCAGTATCTAGAGGAGAGCACGCCTCATTCTGGAAGCCCTAGTGAAAGGACGATACTGAGGTCTGAGGCTTATTGTTATCCTTTCAGTGGTCATAGCTAGTAATGCTTGAAGAATCTGATGAAACTGAAAGTACCTAGTTGAGAGAATGAGATAAAAACATTCTACTGTTGATGGTTTAGGTACATAGCATGTGTCTCAAATGAAAGTGTTTGTCCCCATAAGTGGGATTTTATTTATGTAATTACACTTGGTTTGAGACTTAAGCCATAGTAGTAGAGCTTTCTCATATAGATAAGGCTTGAGAATGCAGGGACCATTTATAGAGAGAATTCCAAACATGTTGGTAAGTAAGATCAAAGGACTTTCTAGAAGGAAATCCTGAAATATTAGACTGTTTCTAGGAAGGCAGGTTTCCTTCTTAGGAAAGTATTAGCCTCAATAGAGGATGTCTTTTAAACAGCACTGTAAACTGTTGACTGAGATTTTTGTACTGAACTAACTCAGGCATTTTAAATTGTTTGGTTTGCTTTAATGAACTATATCGTTGCTTTCTACTGTTCTAATGACCTTAGCCAGATCTATACAGTGCTCCTGACTTGCATATCCTCCACTACGTGTGCTTTTCTTCATGACCTGTTTTGTTATGCTCTGGCATAGGTCTTGCTGAAGACTTTTATTTACGTGTACTGCCTGGTCATGCACTTAAGACTTTAAATGCACATGTACAGGATGGTTCCTATGAAAGCTTTTCTTTGATGTAGATTAGTGATTTAAACTAGATTTTATATATATATATGTAAATTGCAATTTTATGGTTTATCTGTGATTACCTCTTAAGTACCTGCAAAAAATTCTTTGAAGGGAGTATTAGTGTCACTTTGTCTTACCAGTATTGTTTTCAGTAATCCACAGCAAGCTGCTGGTCTGTTGAACTACCAGTTCAAATAATTGTTGTGCATCAATGTTCTTGAACAGTTTCAGCAGTGTAGTGTTGTCCATTTTTTTCAACGTGATGCATAGCAGTTTCTAGCAGTCACCTTTTTAATCATTATTTAAGTAACCTGAAATAACTCCATCTTGTGCACGAGTTTTCATTTAATTACACAACTCTGATCTGGTTTATCAGAAACTATTCCCACAAATTTATTTGTACCAATTACTGCAAAAAAGCCACAGCAGTTGAGCATGCAGCACAGTGTTTTGCACAATGTAATGGTGTCTAAAGGACTTAAATGATGCTCTCTCTGAAATATTCTATATGTAAAACAATTGGACACGTGCCCTGGCAGCTGACGGAGGGGCTTTCTTAAAAATTGCAACATTAAAACCAAAACCAGCAAAACATCCTCCGGCAGCAATTGTAATACTTCAGAAGCAGTGACTGAAATCTAATGCTGGCTTATTTGTAAATGTAAGTGTAAAAACAGACTTTAGAGAAAGGTCTAAGATCAGTTAGCACTTTCCTTTTAAACATCTGGAGCTGATTTTCTCATGGTGATGACTAGTGCAGCATGAACTCAAGCTATAGTGGTAAAACTGGGGCAATTCTATACAGGCATATAGGGGTTTAAAAGAAATGCTGTTATGTCTACTTAATTTGAGCACAGATTGAGGTGAAATGGAAAGTCTGTAGCAGCAAGCTGGAAGAAGACATGACTGTGGATGCATCAACTGACTCAGTAGGCACATGGAAGAAATAACATCTCAGGAAGAATAAACTAGTGTATCCTATGGCATGAGTCATGTTTATGCTACTGTAGCATTTTTTTAGAATTTGGTTGTCTTTGTTCATTTCTTTATTACCAGATTTGTGGGATAGGGTCTTTAATTGATTTTTTTTTTCCTTTGCCTCTTAACCAAATTGTTTGCTTTTTTATAAACAACAACAAAAAATCCCCCCTTCTGATTCCTTAACTGATATTATGTAAAATTATATGAATACAAAATATCAAACTTGCTAAGTTTTAGACTTTATCTTACACCTAGTGTGCTCTTTTGAGCAATGCAAGGATGTAAATATTAAAAATTAAAGCAGTTAATTGTTAATGACTAATACCTTTGTCTTCAGAATCCTCACTCAGTGTATGTGTAGCTCAGAATAGTTGCTTGTTATGATTTAGCTTTTATGTAGCCGAAGAGAAAAGTGTACTGTATCCCTCTTAGTATGTCTCTTTTCCCACCTCCAGGATGTCCTTACTGTTCACTATCATCTGATACCGTCGCCATCAAAGAGTAAAAATGGCAGCAAAGAGAAAGAGAGAGAACAGGAAAAAGAAAAAGATGTAAAAGAAGAATTTGCTGAAGCTTTAAGAGATCTAAAAATACAGTGGATGACCAAGTATGTCTGTTGTCATGACTGTGCAAGCTTGAAGTAGCTGTACAAAAATTACCCAGAATCTGTATTGTCATGCTATGTCCTCTCTTCTAGGCTGGATACCACTGACATGTATAATGAGCTGAAAGAGGCGTTTCCTAACCATCTTCCATTATATGTTGCAAGACTTCATCAGCTGGATTCTGAGAAGGTTGACAGTTTTTAAACTTGATTTGTCTCAATATGTCCATGCAGCATACAAAGCAGAATCTTTCTTTGTGCATATTTGGTCTCAAGTGACTGCTATAGCTGTACTCTGTACCACAGAGCAGAAATTACTAATTAGATTGATGGCTACCTCCTGAACTGGACCGTGATTTCCTTAATCCCGCAGCAGGATGAAAGGAAGTATCCCTACTTAAGCTATGTTTGTTTATCACTTAAAAAAGAGTAAGTTAAACACACTATAAGTTTCTTTCTTGCTCTAGGCTACAACACTATTATCCTAAATGATGGTTACTGAGATGTGCACACATCCCATTCTGCTCCTCTACTGTACTGGTCATCTCCTCCAGCAGAATTACTCAGCTGTGGACAGTAACCTCCTGAAATGACACAGCTAAATTCACCATCTGCCACAGTCCTCAAAAATGAGGCATGAACAAAAAAATTTACATATATCTCCCTTTTTTATTTATCTTGAAGATAAACAGCTCTGTGTGTATTTGAGTGTTGAATATTATTTTCTGTGAATTTTATTTTTATATTTTTTGAAATAAGTAGCCGCTGCAATTATTTAAGAGGATTCATTACAGAATAACNAGATCACCTCCTTTGACCTGCTGGTAGTGTGTCTAATGCAACTCCCAGGATACCATTAGCCCTTTTTGCTGCAAGGACTTGTTGCTGGCTTATGTTCAGCTGGTGTACACCTGGTNATTCATTACAGAATAACAATCACAGAATTGTCACAATTGGAAAAGACCTCTAAGATCAGTGTCCTGAAGTGCCTTATTTACATGTTTTTTGAATAGCTTCAGGGATGGTGGCTTCACCACCTCCCTGGGCAGCCCATTCCAGCACCCCACTACTCTTTCAGTAAAGAAATTCTTCCTAACATCTAATCTAAACCTCCCCTGGTGTGACTTCAGGCCATTTCCTCTGGTCCTGTTGTTATTCACTTGAGAGCAGAGGCTGCACCCACCTCACTACAGCCTCCTTTCAGGTAGTTGTGGAGAGAAATAAGGTCTCCCCTCAGCCTTCTCTTCTCTAGACTAAACAATCCTGGTTCCATCAGCCTCTCCTCACAGGACTTGTTCTCCAGACCCCTTACCAGTGTGGTTGCCCATCTCTGAACTCCCTCCAGCAACTCAGTGTCTTTCCTGTGGTGAGGGGCACAGAACTGAACCTAGTACTCAAGGTGTGGCCTCAGCAGTGCTGAGCACAGGGACATGACCACTTCCCTTCTCTGCTGGCCACACTGTTTCTGATACAGACCAGGATGCTATTGGCCTTCTTGTCCACCTGGGCACACTGGCGGCTCATGTTCAGCTGGGTGTCCACCAGCACCCCCTCATCCTTTTCTGACGGGCAGCTTTCCAGCCACTTCTCCCCAAGCCTGTAGTTTTGCCTGGGGTTGTTGTGACCAAAATGCAGGACCCAGCACTTGGCCTTGTTGAACCTCTTCCCATTGGACTCAGCTCATCAATCCAACCTATCTGGATCCCTCTGCAGAGCCTTCCTACCCTCAAGCAGGTAGACGCTCCCAGCCAATTTGATGTTGCCTGCAGTCTTGCCGAGGAAGC
>VWZY01008658.1:178084-216616 GCA_013399075.1 Chloroceryle aenea | reverse complement strand
TGTTGTGACCAAAATGCAGGACCCAGCACTTGGCCTTGTTGAACCTCTTCCCATTGGACTCAGCTCATCAATCCAACCTATCTGGATCCCTCTGCAGAGCCTTCCTACCCTCAAGCAGGTAGACGCTCCCAGCCAATTTGATGTTGCCTGCAGTCTTGCCGAGGAAGCGCTCAATGCCCTCCTCTAGATCATTCATAAAGATACTGAACAAGACTGACCCCAAAACCAAGCCCTGGGGGACACCACTGGTGACCAGCCACCAACTGGATTTAATTCTGCTTGCTACAACTTTCTGGGCCCATCTGACCAGACAGTTTTTAACCAGTGAAGAGTGCAGCTGTCTGTGCCATGAGCTGCCGTTTTCTCTAGGAGAATGCTGTGGGACACAGTGTCAAAGGCTTTACTGAAGTCAAGGTAGAAAATGTCCACAGCCTTTCCCTCATCCACTAGGCAGGTCACCTGGTCATAGAAGATCATGTTGGTCAAGAAGGACCTGCCTTTACTGAACCCATGCTGACTGGGCCTGATCCCTTGGCTGTCCTGCTCTTGCCAAGTTGTACTGAAGTGTGTGTTTTTCTGTAAACATTACACTTTGCATATACCTACCTCATATTGTACAGCTTGCTTTCGGTGAAATAAACGACATGTGGGAAATCTTGATAATGCAGGCTTCTTGTAATTTACTTTTTTTTTAATCAAAAATTAGAGAAAGTGTTGAAGACAGCATGTTCAATTATTTCATGTTATTTCTGTGTACCTTTGCAATTATCCTAGTGTTAGAATCGACAGTCAAGTAGTGTGATTTCAGTGTTAAACAACTGTTTTTTTAATTTTCCTTAGGAACGAATGAAAAGGCTCGATGAAATTGTTGAAGCTGCAAATACTGTCATCTCTCATATTGATCAGACAGCGTTAGCAGTATATTTTGCCATGAAGACTGATCCCAGGCCTGATGCAACTACTATAAAAAAGTACCTACCCAGTAAATAATTTTCCTGCATCCTATTTCTGTAATCTGTACTTTGTTTCTGCTTCCAAGAAACTGAATGGCTATAAGTTGTTTTTTTTTAATAACTTATTTGATGGGTCACAGGTAATGTCAAATTTGACTGCAAAATTTTGTTCTCCCATTATATCTCCAGAAGGCAGGAATGCTGAAACATGAAAACGTTTACTTTAAAATATTAAATAAAATAAACAAGGGTGCTTTCAGGATTTCAATGTGTCAGAAAAGTGGGGTATTAACTTTTTGTTTCAAGCTTAATCTTAGATCAGAGGGACCACGAGACTATCTGTACAGAGGTGTGCCTTTTCATGAAACTTTGCAGCCTTTTGGATATGTATTTGAAGTCAAAATTCACAGTTAAGAAAAAACAGTTTGCAAATGAGTTCATTGGTGAAAAGCATGGTGACCATGCATGTGCTTCAGAGTATTTTTCGACCCATTGTTTTTCTTTAGATTGTTCTCTGGATTACCAGTATATGTCCTTAGGAAAAGGAGAGAGAGGTGACAGTAATTTGAAGGTGACGCTGTAGTCTGGAAAGTAATTGCTGGATTTCAGGGAGTGTGGAGTGGTGCTGGTACAGTCACAAATAGAACAGCAGATTTGAAGATTAGGCCCTTAAAATGGAGATGCATATTTATTAATTAGTTTAGGTAAAATACTAGATTTCCATTGTAAAATTAGTCTGTCTGTTCTAGCTATCCTAAATACTTGTGTGAAATTCTAAAATTGCTGATATAAAAGCAAAGCTATGATGTAATGAACTTCATTCTAAACATTTTGTGGTAAATTGACCCCGTTAGGTCATGCGGGTGAATCTAGCATCTGAAATTCAACACCAAATTCAATGGTACTTTAAATGGTTGCAATTCCTTTGAAGTCAGCAGAATTGTATCTGCTTATGTTAGTGGTGGATTTGACTCCCTCTGTTTATGCTGCCAGGAACTATAAAGCTGTATTTCTAGATGCTGGCTTACTCAGTTTTTGGATCCTGGGTTGCCTGTGCCTTAAGACATCAAAGGCATTTCAGATGCAGAAGAATGATTAAGCTTGTTTAGTGCAGTGCCTCTAGGTAATTTTTTTTACAGTTAGTTTAATTTATAGTAAGAGCTATGCTCTAAAAATGATCTAAAAATTTTCTTTTTGTCTGTACTAACTGCTGTAAACTTACTAAACTCAGTACAGGACAGATTCTGCTCTTAATGTGTTACCTGTAAAAAGTCTTTAATATTTTTGGTGCTTTTTCTTTTTTTTCCTAGTGAAATGGAAAAGCAGAAGAGTACTTTAGTGGATGCACTTTGTCGAAAAGGAAGTGCACTGGCTGACCAGCTTCTCCATCTGCAGGCCCAGGAAGGGGCTGCTTCCAGTGATGCAGAAGGCAAAGATGAGGATCATGAGAGCTGGTCAGAAGCTTTGACAGAGACATTCTGGGAAACAACAAAATGGACTGATCTCTTTGACAGCAAGGTAAGATGGCAAAGCAGACTTTGGTTTTGGTTTTGGTTTGGTTTGGGTTTTTTTTTACCTTTTGCATGTTGAGTTGTTTTGATGGTTTCTCCTGGAATTATGCACTGCCTTTGTGTGCACAGCCTCATACAGTCCTCCCTTCTACTCTGTCATTCTGACCCCTTAATCTCAGATTCCTTAGTGACCTTTATTCCCAGAGGTTTATGAAGCCTGTCAGATCCACGGTAAGCCCATCTCTGTGCATGTGAATGTAAAGGTTAAGGGAAGGGTATAGAACAGTACCAGATTTCCATGAAAAAGGTGCTTGCTTGATTGAATTGCTTCTTTCTGTACCTTTCAGGGAATACTTTTGATTAACCTCTGTGCGATTCTAGCTGTACACACACAGAAGTGTACAGCATCCCTACTCTGTTCAGTCCTGCATTCTGTAGCCTCTTCTACACTATGGACGAGAAGTTTTGTGTTTTGCTGTCAGTAATGTCTGTAGAGGTAAAGGAAGAAACCCTTGGAAACAATTACTCTTACATATTTATAAGCACAGCTTTCCCTGTCACTTCAAGGTTCCTTATCCTGAGATTTAAGTTTTTGTCTGCTTCATTCAAGACAGCTATTGCAGAAGTGGAAAAAATCCATTGTAGGTGATTTGTTAAGTAATTTTTAATTTACAGAGGTTTTATCTTTGTTTGTTTAACTACTGAGTCATTATTAATTAGTTGCTGTATGTAAACCTTGTGTATGGCTGTGTTTTAGTGCAAGATGAAGTAACCAATATATTTGTTTATAAAGGTTAAATTGCCAAAACACTTCAGGTAGTTACAGAAGAAAAACTCTGAAATGAAAAAAATTGCTAAATTCCCTTGGTAGTTGTTTCCTGGAAACAACTTGTTCTTTAGGTGGAGGCCTGAACAAGAAGGTTGATGGTCATTACCCTCACTACTTTTACTGTATATATTCTTTTACACCTATCTCTTTTCAGCAGTAATCTTTAGCTGTTTATAGTATCCTGTAGTAGCAGATTTTGTGCTCGAACCGTATGATCTGGCACATTATCTTCTTGCTGTCTAGTATAGTTACCTCTGGTTTACTGCTGTCTCTTGACTTTTAAAGCTGATGGGAATAATTTCAGTGGGAAAAAAACCTGCCAATATCGACATCTTGTTAGGAGCTTACTGCCTTCATTAATGGGGTGGGTTTCAACATGGGTATCAATTGCTGGCACTTGATCTGTGTGTGGTGGGCCTGGAATGAGCAGCTCTGATTTGAATCAGACAAATTAGGGATTTGACACATCAAACTTGTCTCTTTGCCTTAACCATGGATTTGTTTAAGTGCGTTCTCAGGTGCTCTGAAAATTGAGCCTTCTGTATGGTTAAATTGGTACTGAAAGGGCAAGAAAGCTTACTAGATTTTGTAGCATTTTATATGGAAGTAACTTCCATCCTGTTTATGCAATATGTTTGTCTGCTTTTCCTCTTGACTTTACTAGTCAAATTGAAATCTAAACCAATTAACTGCAATGAGCTCTATGCAGCTGCTTGCTTATTTCCCCCACAGCAGGATGAGGAAGAGAATTAGAACCATACAAATGAAACATCTTTAGGGTTAAGATGAAGACAGTTTAACAGGTGAAGCAAAAGCTACATCTACAAGTCAAACAAACTACTTCCCATCAGCAGGCAGGTGTTCAGCCATCTTCAGGAAAGCTTGGCTCCATCACATGTAACTGTTACTTGGGAAGACCAATGCCATCACTCAGTGTCCAACCCTTCCATCTTCCCCATATCTTTTATTGCTGAGCACATTGTCATATGGTACTGACTATCTCTCTGCTCTGTTTGGGTCAGCTGTCCTGCCTGTGCCCCCTCCCAGCTCCTTGTGCACCACCAGCTCACTTGCTGCAGCGTGGTGAGAGAAGCAGAAAAGACCTTGATGCTGTGCAAAGCACTGCTTGGCAATGGCTGAAAGATGCCTGTGTTACCAGTGCTATTTTCAGCACAAACCCAAAACATGGCACCATACAAGCTACTACGAAGAAAATTATCCCAGCCCAAGCCAACATACCAAGGATATTTTTAGCCCAGAAACATTCTAGAGTGTTCTGGGTATTTTCAGTGGGTAGCTTTTGAAAATGGAGAAAATGAGCCTGGGAGCCTGGCATGCTATGAGTTAATGATCCATGGGGTGTATCTTTTGTCCTGTGGTTTTTATGCAACCTTTCTGTCCTGTACCCAGACACAGCCTCACTAAACTCTGCCTGACCCACATACTCTTTATCTTCGATGTTCTCTTGCTGCTGGACAAATTGCCCTATATCAAGTACAGTTATGATTACTACTGTAAGTAGTATTGCAAGGGCCACAAAAATGACTCGGGGATCAGAGCATCTCTCGTATGAGGGGCTAAGACAGCTCACCTTGGGAAAGAGAAAGTTCAAGGAGATTTTTGTCTATGTATTTAGATATATGATGAGGGGATTAAAAGATGATCTAGCCAGGCTGTTCCCAGTGACAGGACAAGAGGTAGCGGGTACAAGCTAAAACACAGAAACTTTTGCTTAAGAAGTTGGGGTTTAATTTTTTTGTGTGAGGAGTGGGTGTAGTTGTTTGTGTGTTCTTACTGTGGGTGTGATCAGATGCTACAATGGAGTGCCTGGAGAGGTGGTGAAGTCTCAGTTGTTGGAGGCAGTCAGAAGAGAATTGGACATGGTTCGGGGCAACCTGCTATAGATGTCCCTGCTTTGAGCAGGGAGGTTGGGCTAGACAGTCCCCAGAGGTCCCTTCCACCTTCAACCATTTTGTGTTTCAGTGACTGCCTGGCAAGTAATTTATGTAGCTTGCTAGTTCTTCTGATGATTTTCTTCTTGCTTTCTCTGATCTAGGCACATGTATGTTGGTTAGTAATAAAGTAGTGTTAATTTTGCTAGCTCTCAGCTTAATACGTTTAAAGACCACATGATAGAGGTATCCTCTCATCTCTCCTGTGGTACTGTTCAGTAATTGTAATCCAAGCAGTACTTGTAGAGACGGCTAAAAAAAAAATGAAAGGAAAGAAATACATGCTGCTACTTAAAGCTTTCATTTGATTATTGGAACTGAGACTTTTAATTGTTCACTTCTATACTTTGGGAGTTTCTTTTTCTGGAAACTCTTTGGAAGGATGAGTGAGAGTAATGTGAAATTGGGCCTTGACGGGATTGAGAATTTTGCTTTAAAAAGGGATAGTAGAGCATTCTAATTATCCCCCCCCCCCAATAACAGATTTGGACAAAAGGACTAGGGCAGGGACAAAGGGACCTATTTGCAATTGAGAATTTTTTTTATTATTGCTTCCTAGAAGTTTCATGTTTACTGCTGTTTATGTACTTTCAGCACATCCATCTAGTAGTTTTCTCAGGAAAGGGTCACTTCTAATGACTACATAATTATGACCTGACATGAAAAAAGTGTGAGAAAAACATTTACAGTTAGATTCCGACTTTGTTGTACACTATGAGCATAGCTGTACATGTGTGTCATGGGCTGTAACTTTTCTTCAAAAACTAACTTAATTCTCCTTCATTCCATCCCCCTTTGCCAAACTGCATCTTAAGTTCAGGCTGTCTGATCAGTGTTCATTCATTTTTACTTAAAACGACTGACAGGTTTTGTAAGTGAATGTGCTTAAGGGTCTCTCAGCTTTGTCCTTCATCATAAAGATGAGTGTTTTCACTTAAATGGGCCAATACAATGTTTTTAAGGATCTGCAGTGGTCTTTGGACTTCATCTTTTGCAGCTCCTTCTGTCTATTTGGAAGAAACAGTTGTACAAGTCTCCACCTCCTCATGCTGCATGCAATACGCTGTTGTACTGGAATATTTTGCTATTTTAAAACCAAACAGAATAGCTTAGCTATTTTATACTTACAAATTATATTATTCATTTATTTTCCGTTATTTATAGACTGTTAGAGGAGAATTTGGAGTTTTAACCATTTAAGGACAACCATGCTGTTGATGCAGCTAGCTTCCTTTGAGATGGGGACTTTAGGAACAACGTTGAGGACTTTACAAAATGAAGTAGTGTTTAAGTCCTCAAAGCAGATCCTGTCTGAGAAGTATTTTTCCTAGGGTGAGGGCAAAAGCATTATGTTGTTCTGTTCAGCTGACTTGTTTTGTACCGAGGCAAATTCTGACAAGCACAAGAAACTGTGGCTTTAATGGCCTTCCTGTGATGCTACTCCAGACGGAGTTGGACTGGACTGATAAAATGAAGTGTTGTGACTTGGTCTATCACCTGACCTTGCATGAATGATTTGCCTTTTGAGGAACAGAAGAGGGTTGGAAGGAGGAAGGGTAGAGCTGAAGTAGCAATGTGGGATCAGGGATAGACCTTTTGTGTATGTCCTTCAAATGCGAGTCTTCAAGAGGCAGATGGCTTATTCTAAAGCACTATGTTGGAAATGGAAGTGGGGAGCTCTTCCTGAATGTGGACATGGTTTTGTGGCATTGGCACTCGAAAGGTAGAACTACTGGGTGAGAAAGGATGGAAATAAGGCACTTGAATACTGTGCTGATGATGCAAACATATATATGGCATTAGATAGAAACATTACTCTAAGTGTTTTAACCTCTAAACTTCATATAAGTGAAAAGTTCGGTAATTGAAAGGCTAAGTAAATTTTTGAAAGCAGACTACTTTTCTGTGTGTTTCTGCTCCCCTTGTAGTAAACCAAGCACTATCACAGGGCATTCATTACTCCCTGGGAGTTGCCTCTCTTCCTGTGAAGAATTGCACTTGTCCCTGTACTGTTGCAAGTATGTAGGGGAGCTGGTGCTGACTTCTGATAGCGGGTTCGTTTGATGTTTTCAGCTATTCTAGTTAGATCACTTGTCTCCAAGTTTATTTTAAGTGAAACATGAAAGAAAATTATGTCTCCCGGGTACAGAAGAGCTTTTCAAGTAAATGCAGCTCCTGGTCTATGCAGGAGGTGTTTGATTATACTAACAAATCTGTGACAGTGCTTTAGCTGTGCAGTTTTTCCTTTAGCTAGAACATAGCTTTGAAATTTGTAAGCCAAAATCCCCAGTTCTAAACAAAATTGCTATAGGAGAGAAATAAGATGTTGCCTGTTACTGGAAATGACTCATCTTTAGAATTTATAGCCCCTCAACCTTTAAATCAGCTGTTGGAGAAAAGTAAAAAGTCACATTTAAAAATAAGTTTAAAAACAAATAAAAGGCACAGACCTTTCCATCTTGTCTTTTAAGCATCTTTAGCCTGGATTGGTTTTCATGTTGCTGTCTGCGCTGTCAGATGCAGCTGTCTCTCTTAGCTGACAGTATTTAGTCACTGCCAAAAACTTGTTGCTGGATACTTGATTCCCTTAACTCACCTCCCTCTCTTGAGAATATGATGAGTGAAGTTTTTTTAATGAACACTGCATTTATTTGTAATAGGCCAGTTGATAAAGCAGAGAGGAGTCAACAAACCTAGCTAAGAAACCTGAGTGTATTGCCATAGATGTATTTGAACCTGGAAACACTCGTTTGCTGGTAATTATAAATGTGATGTCTTCAGTGGTCTTACAAGTAGTTGGAGTGTGTTCTCTATGGAATATTTTGCTTAACCTAGTATTTTAATTATTTGTAAATGTACCTATATTTTAATCAATTGTTTAAATAATGAAGTAACTGATGATAAAGGTCTGCTTTTCTTTCTCATAGGTAGCAGAATTAGGATACTAGAAAAGTTGCATTAGGCAGTTTAGTGTTGCTGGATTCATAAAATGGTGTGTGTGTTTTGTCTGGGTTTTTTTAAAAAAGAATGTTTTTATACTTTCAAATATTATAGCCCTGCAAATACCCTGGAAGATATTGCTTCAGCATTTGCTGTCATAAATATGCATATTTTTGTATTCAATCACAAGTTATGCAGATAATTAGGAAATGGATGACCCACTTCCATGGGTCTGGCTCTTAGCACACTTAGTATTACAGGCCATTAGCTTGGGGAATAAAGTATCTAACAGTGATTACCCCAAATTATCCTAGAAGTATGCATTGCCTTTTCTTATTGCCCTTTGTTTATCGCTCTTTGGCCAATTTCTGGGCCATGTCACTTATTCTGCAAAGGCTACATGCAATATATTAGAATTTCAATAAATGCAGTTATCAGATACTTAGAACTCATTCCTATTCTTCCATCTAGCAGATGCTTTTAGATGCTACAAACTGGTTTATTGGCAATTGTTATCCACTAAGATAGCAGCTGATGTTTTCTCTTTACATCATAATAGCACTCCAGTTCACATTTTGTTGACATGTATCAAAGAATCATAATCTTCACTTTCTGTCATTTTGTGAAGGTTGCCATATGTTCATTATAAGGCTTAATTTGACCAATGTATACAACTTATGAAGTATTATTTCTTACCTAACATTTTTTGGTTGTAAACTTGTTCTGATTTTCAAGCATCTCATGCATTATTCCTAACTTCTGAAGTGCTAATGAACTTTGAGTAGTTTTACTTAACTTGTATACAGTTGATTGAGGTTTTTTCCCCAAGTGCTATGACAGATATTATTGTCTTTTATTGAGAGCTCTTGGAACACTGTTTTCAACCTTTTGATGCAACAGAGAACTTTTTTCTCATTTTAGAAATACCCAAACTTTTATTTGGCCAGAGCAAGGGTGTTTCGTAAAATGCTTTGTTTTCTTGCCACAAAAACTCTAGGAAGCCCTGTTACGAAAGAAATGCTGTCAAGTGGCTTTCCTCCTGCCTTTATCACTGATGTTCAATAACCATTCAAAACTTACAGGGTCAGGTAAGAGCTTTCTTAATAGAGCAGTGACATTATTTCTGGTTAGCCTCCAATATGTTTTATATTTGCTGAGAGCTCCAATGTATTTTTCATTTGAATTTTGGTTTGGTTTTATTTTGTGGTTCTGTCATCTTTTACAGAATGTATTTTTTAATTTTATTTTTTTTTAAGCTTAGTTAGTCAACTAAATCTGCTAATGGATCCACTGAGCAGTTGTACGGGAGTGTTTGCTAATGTGCTTTGCCTTAGGAAAAAATCCAAAATAATTGGATTGAGAATGCAGCATGCAAAGTATTTTTCCAATAGCAATATTTGAAAAATCTCTATGTGAATGGTGCTGTAAGGTCATTGTTGCATATATGTGTGTGTTTTAAGCTACCACAGCTTATGTGAGAATTGAACACAGCAAAAATAAGTATTTGAGAAGAAGAATTTGTAACTCTGAGTGCTTGGCATATACTTCAGAGCTTCAAAATTACACCTTTACTTGCTCGATAATTAAGCTTGTTATTTCTTTTTTTAGCTCAGTGTTTGAACTACTGATCCTGCAAAGGCTTGTGCATGTTAATTACATTCAATGAGAGTGTTTAGGCAGCTAAAATTAGGCAGGTTCTTCACTCCTTGCAGGATGTAGATTTTGGATTCCTCAATGTTCATATTTTTAAAGATTTTTTTTTTCTCTGTAATGCAAAGTAATTATTTTTAACATCCTTGAAGTGTTTTTATTAGCTTTTATTAATGGCCTATTTTAAGTAGACATTGGGAAAATGTAACTTTTGTTGGTGAAGTCTGAGGGAAAGCAAAATACTCGAGTGAGTAAAAGAATAGCAAACTCTAATGTGAGATTTCCCAAATTTTGCCAACAAATTTTCCTTATTCCCCAGTTTGCTGCTGCTTTGCTCTCCAGTACAAAAGATTTAAAAAGCTATTTACTGTTGAATGTTCTAATGAGAATATATGAAATAGACTTAATTGCATTAAGTGCTTTAACTGGTGCAATGGTATGAACTCTTACAACACCCTGAATGCTGTTGATGTTAGGGTGTTAAGAATATGATTTATTTTACATTTAGCTCTTAAGTAGACAGGTTCATCTGTGCGTGTTGGTTATAGCATTCACAAGTGCTGGCTCTTTAGTATCTTTATTAAGACAAAGGGGTTTTTTTATAATGTCATCTTAATAAATTACCAATGGTGAGAAGCCCAGCAGAAAAGGACTTGGGGGTGCTGGTAGGTGAGAAGCTGGACACGAGCAGCCAGTGTGTGCTTGCAGCCCAGAAGGCCAATTGCATCCTGGGCTCTACTAGAGTGGCTTTTACTGCTCTGCTCTGCTCTGCTCTGCTCTGGTCAGACCTCACCTGGAATACTGTGTCCAGCTCTGGAGCCCTCAGCACAGGAAAGACATGGACCTGATGGAGCGGGTCCAGAGGAGGCCATGAAGATGATCAAGGGGCTGGAGTACCTCTCCTATGAGGACACGCTGAGGGAGCTGGGACTGTCCAGCCTGGAGAAGAGAAAGCTCTGGGGAGACCTAANGAGAAAGCTCTGGGGAGACCTAATAGTGACCTTCCAGTACCTGAAGGGAGCTTACAAAAAGACTGGAGAGGGCCTGTTTACAAAGGCCTGGAGTGAAAGGACAAGGGGCAATAGTTTTAAATTGGAAAGGAGTGAATGGATTTACATTAGAAATAAGGAGGAAGTTCTTTACCAGGAGAGTCGTGGAGCACTGGAACAGGTTGCCCAGGGAGGTGTGGTTGAGGCCCCATCCCTGGAGGCATTCAAGGTGGGGCTTGACAGAGCTCTGAGCAACCTGCTCTAGTTGAGGATGTCCCTGCTCTCAGCAGGGGGGTTGGACAAGATGACCTCTAGAGGTCACTTCCAACCCAGACATTTCTATGTTTCTAAGTTGACTCAAAACTTGAGGCTTGTCTTCATGCTTACCTGTCTTCATTGCTTGTTTAGAATTATGTGCATTTCTGTGTGTGTGTATATCATTCACTGTGTAGGTTCATACATGTTTCTGCAGTAAGTTTGACTTCCTAGGAATCAAAACTCTTAATTGGGTCTTTGTTTCTGTGGGTCAAAAGAGATATCTGCCTGGTTCTGGATTTTTTTTTTTCAATTTTTTTATCACTTGTTTATTTTATACTCCATACAGTTGCCTCTATGGAAATCCAAAGAAGCTAGAAATTTGATAAAAATAAGAATAGTGACATCTGTGTTACAGAAGATATTCTGAAGTCAAATATGTTCATGAAGTCAGAAGTAGTCTCTAGGAAGTTCATGTTGATAGCTACTAATGTGACTCACCTATTTTACCACAAAATAAAATGCAAGTTATCTTGTGTAAATGTTTTACTCTAAATCACTTGTGCTACCTGAACAGAATCTGCTCTAGCTTGTTAAGCCTTGTAAGATTAAAATATTTAAGTAGCTAATTTTTCTTTTCACATTGTAGGTTTTGACTTTTGCCTATAAGCATGCATTGGTAAATAAAATGTATGGGAGAGGTCTCAAGTTTGCCACAAAACTTGCAGAAGAGAAGCCAACAAAGGACAACTTAAAAAACTGCATTCAGGTAAGGTGGATTTGGTAAAGTCACAGGCTGTGTTGATACTGAGTAAGCTTTTAAAAGTAAAGTTGAAGTCTTTGAATTTTTATACCTTTTACAAGGTAAAACTCAACTAAACATTTTAATTTTGTCCAGGCTTTTGTGGCTTGACCTCCATTTTTAATAGTGCTGGTTTCTTTCTTTATTCTAGAATAATTTGTGAGTAACTGTCATTTTTAGCAGATTTACTTTCTGGAACTTGCTCTGGGACATTAAAAAAGTAGAGAAAACTTAGTCAAAGATACTCTGAATATTTAAATTCTGATTATTCAATCTCAAGTACAGGAAGTTCCACCTCAACATGAGGAAAAACTTCTTTACTGCAAGGGTTACAGAGCACTGGCGTCTCCTCCTCTGGAGACTTTCAAGTCCTGTCTGGATGCATTTCTGCGTGATCTGCTCTAGTTCTCCCCTGCTCTGGCAGGGGTTTGGACTCAACAATCCTTGGAGTTCCTTCCAACCCCTAACATTCTGTGATTCTGTGTTTATGTTGCTGTTTAACCATTGTTATTTTCACTATTATTAACACACTTGCTGCTAGTAGAATATAGGTGGAGAATAATGGACATTACTGTAACTCCTAGGACAAACCTTTTGGGCGTTGAATCGAAAGATCATACAGAGTGCTTTTCCTTTTCACCTTTCAGAACCAAGTGATTTGAAGTTCACCTGTTCTCCAACCTGTTATTTTTCTGATAATATACATCTTTAGTAAGATGTTGATACCGATACAGTGTTTGTTGGAAGGATTTAAATTTTAAACCAAAGACCACCCTAGGGCTTCTTATCTTTTTTGTCTCTCTTTTTGATATTTCCTTCTTTTTTTTTTTCCTTCAGCTAATGAAGTTGCTTGGATGGACTCATTGTGCAACTTTCACTGAAAACTGGCTTCCTGTCATGTATCCACCTGATTATTGTGTATTCTAGAAAACCTACAATTGTAAACTTAAAGTGATTTTATATGGGGCAGGATATTAAAAGATAAGTTTGACTTTTTATTGGAATGCATGTTTTCATTACTGAATGCTGATTATTAAATTGTGTATTTATCAGTAAAGACACCTGGGTACAGCTTAATACCTGTTAACCTAACTCCTGTCATCAGGGAGTTTCCTTATTGTGCATCCCATTGCTGGCAATGGATGTGCCAGAACTGCCAACACTGGGGATTTGGCATTAGGCTGGGAAGGCTTGCTGCATGCATGTTACGTTCTTAACTGTTATTTTAACTGCAAACCTGTAAAAGCTCTGTATTTTTTACAGTAAACTGAATTTTAACATGGTTGATTTTAATTTCAATTGTATGAAGGCCTTAAAGCTACTTCATGAGTAGCTAAAATCTTTATTTATTAGACTAAAATAATGGGACATCTTTACCTGTATCGTTTGCAAGTTTACATTAATTTTTTTTAAAAGAAAAATTCAACCTCTCAAACTGTTACAATAGGTAACTTGGAATTGCTGATGCATAGGTGCTCTTGTAAATCTTCGTTTTGGAGTGATTTCAGGCAAACTCAAAAATCCATGTGAAGTTGAGTATCAGGACAGGCTCTGATACGTGTATAAAAGTGCCAGACAGCTATATCTTGGTCAGGTATTGTAAAGCTATACATAAATGTTTAATAATATTAAAAATGTAAACCACAGCAGAATAAATGTGCGAAGTTGAAGATCTAAGAACAACATGTGCACTCTGATACTTTAAAATATTATTTTATAATTAATAAAAAGAAATAATGAAGCTAAAAATTGTATTGGTTTCTGAAAGAATACACACAGGAAACTTGCTGAAAGAAAACACCTTACGAGCCACAGAAGTTTGGTGCAGCCCAGGTTATCCATGCTCTCTGTTAAAGCCTTTTTGCTAACTATTGCTGCTAACATTGTTCCTTTAGTGGAATGAAATTGGTCTGTTTGAACAGGTCATATATATCAACCAGAGGCAAATGGATAAATCCGTTGTCTTCCCAGTTTGTTCATAGCTTGTAATGCAAAACTCGGATACAACTGCAACTTTACAACCATGAATGCACAGAAGGTGCACCACAATGCTGTAAAACATTCCAGACTGTGAGGTGCTGCCACTAAATCAAAATTAGTAATAGTCTTCCCTATAATTCTCTCTTACTGTGGCTTTAAGCAGCTTGACGTTTGATTCTGGAAATTCTGCTAGAATGGTTGTGTTAAATATATTGCCAAGTTTTTCCAAAAATTCATAGTCTGTACTGAATCTGAATTTATTTGCCCATAGTAATACTGTTCCTGGCTTACAAAAATACACCATCGTTGCTAGCAGGGGTTCCAGAGCTGCATGATGGTATACAACATCTGTTGCCAGTACGAAATCGTAATGGTGAGTGGATTCAGGAAAGTCTTCGTTAAGGCCTTCTCCCCATACCAGTTTTCTCACTTCAGGTTTGTGCATATTCATGTTTTCTGTATTTCTTGAAATATTATACGAGAGGTTTTCAAGAACTTCAGGCAAATCTGTAGCTGTAACATAAGCTCCTAAAGAAAACATGAATTTGTTTCAATTCATAGATACGTAGTTGAACATGTATAGGTATAAAACTATCTACATAACTTCCTCTGCTTCACCAATAACTAGGGTAGTTACTTTACTAACAAAACAGTATTTTACAATAAGGAAAAAAAAAGCAGTGACGAACGAAGTTTACTTCAACTGTTGCTTCATTGCCTTAAAGTGTCACTGGCAGATCTTGATCATGATTCACAAGAAATCCAAAGAGAACAGCAAATTTACTAACCTAAGATACAGGCCACAATGGAAACCAAGCCTGTTCCAGCGCCAATTTCCAAAACTTTTTTGTCTTTGAGGTTGAATTGTTCTTGATTTGTTTCCAGATATTGAGATAAAGCCAGTGCCTAAAACAGTTAACACATCCATAAGAGGGTAACAGGTAAGTTGCATGAAAAATCATTAGATGTTTTATACAGGGTTTGTTTGTTCTTTCAGTTTTGGTTTAGGGTTTTTTTTATACAATGAAAAACTCTGAAAGCTGTAACATAAAAATGCAATATGGAAAGAATGCTGATGTGTCCTGTTTTTTATATTTAAAATAAAATGGCTTATTTTTAGTTTTAGGTTTATGGGATATGGATTCGCTACACACTTATATACACTGGGAGTCCTCTACAGCTCAAGGCAGTCAGTATGTAGATATATAGACCATACAGTCAGAACACCATGCAGTCAGAACAGCAAACAAGGCTTAACCGTATGGGAACAGTAATGTTTCGCTTTATTATAAATGTTATGGTTTGTTATCACTATCATAAAGTAGATTCATGCTTCACTAGATCCTTTTTTTGGAAAACATTTTTTGTTTAATATTTTTTATTGCAAATGAAGTATTAATTTGTTATTTACCAACTCAACACTTGACTATTGATAATAGTATAGACTTTTTAAAAAAAAAAAAACCCAGCCAGAGACACAATAGCACTATCTGGAAGTACTGCTTCTCAGCCCTTTGTAAAGATCTTGTCACTAGAGTATGAACCGGCTGTTCACAAACAGCATAAACCTGTGCCAAAGAAACTAGCTTCCCCTTTTGCTTCTCTTCTTTAGAGCTGTGCTACTGTTACTGTTTAACTCCTGTGCTTTTCACAATGCAGCACTGGCTACCTGCTCTGGGAAAGCTGATAGCTAATGAATCACCAGTCCAATTTGTGCAACCTCTTGATTTTCTTGGAAAGTTTTACTGTCTGCATTCTGACACCTGATTTATGTGAGAACTGATGATCTTGATCTAACATTTCAAAATAAGATACTGTTTCACCCAGCCATATGCTTTTTTCCTCTACTATTCTAAAGTTGTTTCGCCATTTTCTGTGATCTTTTTCAATAAATGTGGATCTGAAAAATTCTGACATTGTGATTTTTTTTTTTTTTCATGTCTTTATCAGTTGTCCCTCTCTTGCCCCAAATGCAGTTTTCTTAGTCCACATAAAATTCTGGTTTTGAGAGCAGGAGAAGCAAAGACTTGAACAAGTTGTTTTTTCATACTGCAATGGAACTGTTCCACCCTGTTCTTTAAAAGCATATTTAATTATTTTAAACCTCTTTATTTAATCTCTCCAAATGTTCTTTTTTAGCCTCCTTTTTGTACTGCTGATTGTTTTCAGCAGTGATTGACTGGAAACACAGAGGAAGCTGAACACTTCTTCCTGAGTTCCCTTTCTTATTTTCTTTCAGTATCTGCATCTAATTTACAAATACTTAGGTACCAGAGTTCTGATGCGAACTGTCAAATTAGCACAAGGCAAAGCTTTCTCCTGAAGTACTTCACAATTTCGTTCTGCATAGGGAAACCTCTGCTGTCAGAAAGGTCATCTAAGAGAGCTTCCTTAATACTTGTAGGTCACTCTCGTGGTTTACTTTTGTCGTGTCATCTTTCTGGGTGCCGTATTGTGTACTTACCCCTGGCCAGACCACAGCTCCAAAGTATTCTATGGACTCCTGAATGACGATCTGGTGGCCAACGTAGGTGTAGTGCTCTTTATCAAAATAGTGTGAAACTCTAGGAACCCAGTTCTGTAGTATTGTAAGGACTACTGGTGCATCTGTGAGGGAGAAGACAAAAACTTGTATTTTTATATGCAAGTGTTTACATGGGACTTGTTCAGAGGTGAAAAGTATTTTGCGAAAATATCACACAGCACAGGGACTGGAGAAGCTGTGGAGCCCTTGGCTTTGAGTCTAACGGCTGTCCAGAAGTGGACAATATGGCTGGCCAGGGAGTGAAAGGAGCAATGGTGGCTTCCAGCCATTCTGAGTGTTTATCTGGGCAGTGTGTGGACAGAAGAGTCTAGTAATTCAAATATCTAATAGCAGAAGACTTTCAGGACCAAGTTAGCTCCTAGTCTGGGGCATGCCCCAGTTGATACTATGCCAGATATGCCGTGTAGGGGGTTGTGCTGTAGTTTTCATTTGCCAACAGATCTAGAATGTTAAGCTTTTTCTTGGATTTACAGTTTACCTTTTACATGGAAGAAAACCTACCTCTCTTTAGTGGCTGTTTTTTAACCGTTCTTCGACAAAAGGAGGGTTCTAAGATACTCTAAGTTTATGTTGGCATGTGCAGTGCTGCTCAGTAAGTCCTACAGTTCCACTAGCATCTCATCATAGCAAGCAGGCTTATGAGATTTTTTTTTTATTATTTTTTCTTTCAGGAGACCTCTGCTGACCTGCTCCATCTGATCTCACTGAAAGCAAGGACATTGTTCTGGATGACAGTACTGTTGTTGGAAGCTGCTTAGCAGGATAGGCGTAGATGATACAAAATTAACTGCAAATAAAAACGTTGCTCTGGCTTGTAGGGATTTTAATTGATGCCTGCCTGGAATCCTTGGTAGGTGTTTGAGCAGTTTAGACTGTTGAAACTCAAAGCACCACAACTCCAACAGTGTCAGCCCAATTAATGCACATTATAATCATGTATCAGGTTTTAATTGAGAAATAGTTCTTAGATGTCTAAATAAAATCCAGAGGAAATTTTAAACATATAATTACAGAGATAGTTGGTTTTTTTTTTGTAGATTTGTTCTGGTAACAAATACATAAGGTGGAAATGGTGGAAAAGATCAAAAGTGACATGGTGGAATCTACTATTTGAAGACTGGGAAAAATGCAAATATGAGGTGCTAGCAGGCCCTTGCAATTGCAGTTCTTAAACTGGATTAAACCTGAGGTGGCTCCTGGGGCTGCTGATGTGCAGTTTTCAGATTCATACTGCTCTTCATGGGTTTCTTCTTCCTCAGACTGGCGGTCCATTAGTCTTTGAATTTTGTTTGGGGTCAGTGGCTGCTGTGCAGAGATCATGGCAAAAGAGCTGGAATGAAAGGGAAAAGATGTCGTAAAGGCTTGCGAGCTTTCTCTTTGTATGAGCTATGACTGGAAGAAGACAGTGAGTAGTTTGGGGGTTCTGGTTTTGGGGGGGTTTCAATGATGAAAGCTATGATAAGAGGTGACATCCCCACTCCACTGTACGTTGCTGCAAACACTTTCTGGTAAGGCAGTGATACTATCAGAGTTTTATTATCAATTATGCAAAATCTTAGTGTTATGTAAGTGAATTGATGCCACTAGGGAGTCTGAAAAGTGAGCTACTTGCATGGTACTTCTGCCAGCTGGAGCAACAGCTGAGAAAGGTGAACTGCTTTTTAATGCCTGTGGTTTCTCATCTGGGTTATTTACTGTTTCCTCAAGATCCTGAGACTTGGCATTCCTGTGGTAAAGCCGGTTAGCTCGCTGCAGCCAGCACTCTTCATTTTTGTCTCGGTGGCTACAGCTGCCTTCTCTCTCTCCCTTTTCCTGCAGAACAGCTCACTGAATATACCCTGAAATACAGTGAACTGCAGAGTATGCATTTAGTGGTCAGGAAATAATTACGGTGAGAAGCTGAATCGTAGCACACACCCAGTTCCCGAAAAAGTTTATGCTCCCCCCAGGTGCACGTACTGCAAAGTGTCCCAGCGTTTGGGTTGCACCCTACTGCGGGAGGCTGCTCTACGCGCGCTGGCCCGAAGGGAGAGGGGCCAGGCGGTTGAGCAATGCCTGCAGGCAGCTCTTTAAGGAACACAGTGACTGCTGACTTGCCTGGGTGGTTTGTTTGCACATCTGATATTGACACCATTGCAGTTTTACTGATACCTGATATATTTCTTATTGCTGCTCTGTTTATTCACAGGGACAGGATTTGTGTTTTAACTCCATGACATTGCAACATGGCAGGGGTTTTGTACTGTTTTAGAAAAGAGAGTGCTTTGAAGTAAATTGATTTCTGCAGATTTTTGGTTTGTTTTGGTTTTCCTATAGGGCCTCCGTCTAGGCAGTAACAAATTCTGCACATCCACTTTTGTGTGTAGTTGGGGATGTGACGATGGTAGGTAAGAGACTGGAGTTAATGCTGCGGTTACTGCATTTCCAGAGACAGGAGTGAACGCGTCCATGTGTGCATTTCAGCATGGAAGTGTTCCTCTTTACATCAGCAATAGTTGCTCCTGTAATCAGAATAATACTGCAGTTTTCAGCAGTGCCTCTTGCTCATGCCTTGGGCTAGGATAAAACCTGATCATGTTTTAATCTTGTAGGAAATCTTTGGAAAATATCTTAAGACTTGTGTTACTGGGAAGGTCCATAATGAAAAGAGAAGAATGATTCAGAACTGGTGATGGCTATAGCCAGAAGACATTTGGTTTAAGACCCAGTCTTCTGAATATTTCATTTTTTAACATGCAGAACACTACATTGTCAAATTTTGATGTTTTCAGTAGTGTGTTTTTTTAATAGGTTTTTTTTTTTTAATAAGTGTCTAGTAGCATGAAATTTAAAGTGAAAAGCCAGTCCTGAAATTTCAAAGTAGGAGGAAACTTTGCCTTGTCCAGTATTTTTTTACATAAAAAAAAGGGCTTGTTTGATGAGGAAACTGTCAGTCTGGGTATCGAGCAATCCTTGTAGCTTCTTCCATGCTTAGATAAGTTTTTGCTGCAACAGGTCAAAATTTCCATTGGTTATGGGTAGCAGTGAGTACCAGAAAATAGCTTGGAAACATGCTTAGTAAATATATATATACACACATGTATATGTTGATCCACTGGGAAGTAGTTGCAGTAAATACAATTTCATCTCTGATCATGAAACCTATACTCTTATCACTCATTCAGTACAGACTGAATTCTGAGGTCAATTAGATGTGTTAATCTACTTTTTCAAATTAAAAATTGTTACGCTTTCTCCTGTTTTGTCCTTTGATCTCCTCTAAAATAGGAGTCTGCTTAAATATTTATAAAGATACTTTGCTGGTTTTATCAAATCCTTCCTTAAAATTATCAGGAGGTCTAAAATGCCTAGTGGTTACACTGGTGGTGTGGTGAGACTGGTGTGGCTCTTAAGTCCATCAGTTGCCTAAGATCTTAGATGGTAAATTAGGAGAAATGAAGATTCAGCGCTATGCATTTGCATGTCACCTACCACATGGTTATGCGTGGGGTTTCTAGATGCTGTAATATCAATATCTGTTCATAGGTGTAGCTTTTGCTAAACAAAAAAAGGGGTTTATAGATTAACATAAAAATAAACGTGTATCCTACTGCCATAGCTATTAAGGTATATTTAATGGAGTTAAAAGTAAGGCTTTTTTAACTGCAAACTACAGGACAGATTTAGTCTTACAACTTAAAGAATTCAAGTATATTAGCATCTTGGCTTTAACAATGCAGAGCTTCATCATTTTAAATGACAAATTGTACCTGAAGACTACAAACACGAGTAAGTACTGAGTAAGCTATTTGCCAGTAGTGATGTTTGCGTTGTTACACACCCGATGTGTAATACACTCAAGTTGCTACTGTGCTTCTAGACTTGTAAAACGTGACATTTCTTACTGTAGTGACATTTTTCTGATCCATATTTTACTGAAAAATTATGTCTAAAAGAAATTTGTTAATATTTCAACCAAAACCTATTCCTTTGGAAAACGTTGGCTCTTTGTGAATGTTAGCAGCTGATTTCTATCCCGAATGCTCCTCATAGGAAATAATAATCTAAAATTATCTAAATTCTGTGTTTTCCAAAGTTTTTTATAAAGTATTGACTTCATTGATAGTATTAAACTGTTGTGTACAAAACAACTTACAAAACCACATTAGATTTCTTCAGAAGCTAAGGAAAAATGAATAATTCACAAATTTCTATCTCTTTGACAGTGCCACGTAAAATTAACAAGGTAATTAAACACCAAAGGGCAAATTGTAAGGTGATGATAAACCTTAACGTAACAGTTTAGCCCCTGTAAGAATAAACTTTATGCCTCTTAAACTTCCAAAATCCATTGCTTGGAAAACACCTTTCAGATCAAGCTACACAGCCCCCCCCCCGCCCCCGAAAAACAGTTGCTTAGTGAGCAGTACTGTGTCACTGGGTCTGCAGCCGGGAACGCTGCTCTGCTGAAATGTTTCTCTCACCTCTGTACAAATTTGCATGGCATAATCTGGTTTAGGGTGAATTATTTGTGCAAAAGCCAATTCCATTTGTGTACATGGGAAGTGCAATTGCAGTGTGTTCTCTGTGAGACAGGGCTCAGCCATACACTCAAACCGTACACAGGCATCCGTGTTTCTTAGAGCTCATGCAACTNAAAGAATAGAATTAAAAGATTAATTTAAATGCTAGGAAATAAAGGTGATGTCAGCACTAGGGACATCACTCTGGTACATCTGTATATTTAAGTCCACAAGGTAAGTGCATCCAAATACTGAAAGCCAGCAATGATAGTGACTCCTGATGGGACAGTAGGGGTTAGGTAGGCTAAGTCTCACTGACTAACAGAGCTGCCTCAAAACATAAGAATTCAGACAACTGTATTTGCTTTGTTAGTTAGCAGGGAACACAAAGACATGTCAGACAAGGTTAGCTGGACAGCTGTGTGGGTACCTGCAGTGGCAGAGGGCGCTGGCAGTTTCCTGCGGGTGGATGTGTGCTCCTAAGGTTTTTATACAGGCTTGCACCTGAAAGGAATAACTCTCTGCTCTGACCAGTTGGATCATAGGCTATTTAGAGTAACATTACAAGGCAGCACTCAAAGAACTTACTATGTTACCCTAAACTCTTCCACATTTGCAATACAAAATGAAAACAGCTAGGCTTCTTGAAGTCCCAAGCATACCAACCTTCAAAAATAAAATCTCAGCTTCCTCCAACTTCTTGTTCTGCTTTCTCAGGTGGTGTTGCCTGTGTAAGTTCCCTTGCAGTCTGCAGCACTGACCCAAATGAGCAACTTGCCGTGAGCAAACTAGCGCATGAATAATGTGTGGCCACTTGGCAGTAGCCCAAACACAGAGAAAAGTTCACAAAGCTCCTGCTGCCAGGAAAAGGTCATGTCATCTTGCCCTGCTGAGCATCTCTCTGGGGAAACTCTGGATACCCTCCCCTGCTCTGAGTCACAGACAGTATGAGGAACTGACAATCCTGAGGAAATAACAGCTTTCCTGTCATCTCTAAGTGCAGTCTGTAGCCATAGGAAATGTTCTATCTACTGAAAGCAGAGTGCAAACATGGAAATCACACTTTGATCAGAAAATACTGCAGTTGCTTGTTTGAAAATAGATGGGTACTATAGGTGCTGGAGATAAACCAAGTATGTGGTGTTCACACATTTCAAGAATTTGAGTGTTTTGTATGTGTTTACCACTTGGCTGCCCTTCTGCCTTCACTTCTGGCATTCTGTAGAAATAAATGCAACTAGATGGTAGATAAATTTCAAAGGAACTTTGAAAGTCATAAAGCCAGATGATAACCCTCAGCTAATTAATGAACAGCTGAAGGTTGCCAGTGGAAATAAGAAGATGGGGGAAAGTGTAGATTTTTAACTCAATTTGTAGGTATTTGCAGCTTGTGAATTCAGGTAATGCTCCCTTGAAGAGTGGCAAAGGAAAAGATGAACCTTTTTTGTCCCTGCGACTGTGCATTTCCCACATCACCGCAGTGTGTCTCTAATAGTCGCACCGAGTATAGGAAACGCTTGGCTGCTCATTCAAATGCTCACCAGTTTCTTGTCTGAAATTTGATAGTTAAAAGGCTTTATACGTACACACACTTGGGATGCAGTATTGTGATTTTAACTGTATTACACTGATACCGTAAACATCGCATTTCACAGACCCACTTGACTTTACTGCAAACGAGCGGTCCTGAGCTAGGTCCATAGCTGCTCTTAAAAAGAAAAAAGGCAGATGCTACTGCTGGTGGAACAACTGCCATGCAATTTTTAAAGATGGGATCTTTTAGAAGGCATGTTCCCACTGTCATATTTATTGTATTTGTCACTGGGAGTGAATATAGCTCAGACTGGAGCTGCTGTTAATGTTCCGTCACTGGCTTTGGCAATGGGATTGATGCGGAACATAAATAGTTGAGTTTATAAATCAAACTGGAGGAAGTCTATTGTGTAAGCAGCTAAAAAGGATGGCAATTGTAGGGACAGCATTACAACTTATTTACAAGTCACATAGGTAGGGCTTCATTCCTTGTTTATCAGTGATAGAGGATCAACAATGACACTCAAATGTATCTGTTGTTGACATATGTTTACTTCATGATTTCTATAAAAGCTTCTGGTGCTACAGCGTATCTCCAAGCATTTCTTGTTTAACACTGAAAATCAATGTTGTCTGGAGGTGTAGCCCCATGGAACTAAAATTTCTCCAGACTTCCGTGAATATCCAGGTAGAGGGGAGTGCAGCACCACAGTTCTGTGTGTGAAAAGGTGATTTTCAATAACAACATCCAGTTGCACAAAATACTGAATTACTTGGCTGGCTTCTCTCTTTCCGCGAGCAGTCCTGGGGAGTTTTGCCATCTAGACCATTTGTGCAAGATACAATAGCAGGCTGCCAAATGCGATGGTGTAAATCAAACTTCAGATGTTTCTAGAAAGTATTTTTCATGTGGCTTGGGGTTTTAAGTCTGGTTATATGAAAATTGGTCTTTCCACCTTAGTGCCATCAAACTACCAGGAAAGCTTGGAAGATTATTACTCTTATCTGTCTGTCCCTGAACTCAGCAGTAGCATCCTTTTCAGTGTCTAGGTGGTGTAGAACTATATTTGTATTACTGGATTATAGATTAGAATGATTTAAAATAGATTTAAAAGTTCCTCTGCTGCTAGTAGTAGCAATGTCAAATAATGTAAAATTGTTAAAAACTTAATTAAACAATTGTGAGAAATAGTCAGGAAAATGTTAAAATCTTCTCTGAAGCCATCAGGAGCAAGAAGCCTGCCAAACTTGTGCCAAAACGAGGCAGAGATAAACAAGCAAAGTTAAAAGATACTCTTATCAATTAAGTTAATAGTCACAAATCAGCAGGACCAGATTGAAATTACCCATAACTCTGCAGTGAAATTACCAGCTGACAAATAGTTATGTGACAAATAACAAGGCATAGTGTGGAAAAGGTTTTGTATGTTCTTTGAAAGCATTTACAAACATAGTTCAGGGTCCTCCAGTTAGTACAGCATACATGGATTTCCACAAGCTTTGGATAAGGTCACCCACTAACGACCCTTACAGACATTCAGGTTTGTGAGGATAAAAAGGAGAAGGTATCTTTTGTTGTAACAGCAAATAGCTTGTTAACAGCAAGGACACACATGGTCAGGTCTGCAGGGTCCTACGGGGAGCCGTGCTGCTGTGTTCCTAAAAGCTAGCGGGAAGTAAGGAAAGTAATGTGATGACAATAATGTAGAATTATTCAAGATAGTGAAAACAAAAATAAGCTTGAGAGTTCCAAAAGCATCTCTGACATGTTATGAGAGGTGATAGTATGACAAATGAAATGCAGTGCTGACAAGTATAACATAATACACAGGGTCAGCCTCTAACTCAGTACCACCTAGGAAAGAGATCGTGACGGCACCAGAGACAGCTCTATAAAAATGTCTTTGCAAACCATGTCAGTAATCAAACCCATAAAGGGATGGTTGTGTTTTTGTAAGGAGAACAACAACAAAAAAACCCAAAATGCGTGACAAAGGAACATTATTTTTCTACTCCAGGAATTCACAGTTTGTCCAGTGTTCAATGTGAGATGATCCGAGAACAAACATTCAGGGTCTCTGAGCTCCTGCAGGATTTGCTGGAGGTCCTGGTGGCCTAACAAAGGATGGCAGAGTCCTAGTTCTAGAGCAGATCCTCCACATCTTTATTGCTGGAGGCATCTGCTGGACTTTTCTGGATGTGGAAAGCATGTTTGCATTCTCCACATTGCAGAGACTTCTTAACTGCTGTCAGCAGCCAGCTAAACGTCTACAGCAGGGTGTTGACAGGGTCTGTGCTGTTTGCTGAAGTACAAACAACTGCAAGGTGAAATGTGTTCAGGTTAGCATCTTTGGTGTTTGGCAGGGGCTTTTCCCGTTCCTTATGGCTGTGGGATGAATCCCCAGCTTCAAGTCACTGATACCCAAAGGCAGCAATACTGGTGACCTGATCAGTGGCAGCTAAAGGTGTAGAGCAACAAAGAATATAAGCCTTGAAGCAAACCCACTGTTTTCATTATTTTTAAAACAAGAAATCCTTTCTCCTTGCTACAGGCCTTTTGCTTGCCTAGCTGAGGTGACTCAGGGATGGTTGCTCATCCACTTTCCTGGCCAGCCTGTTTCAATGCTTGATGAAAGCATTCTTCTTTTTTTTTTCTTTAATTGACTAAATGTTGCATGTGAATTTAATCAGGCTTAACCTTGTTTGCACATACCATGAGAGGACACACATTTCAAAGGAGGGAGCAAAGCAGAGTTTTGCCAGATAAGGAATTAAAATTGCACTACCACATAGGGAATGTTTGTGCTCGGGAGCATGGAAGAATGGAGAAATGCAACCACCTTGCCAGTAGCTCCTGACTGCCATTACCTGTGTGTTGTGTATTTAATGCCTGTACTCTCCTTCTCTGGTAGTGCAAGTGCTGCAGCTCAGCGACAGAGCTGTTGGGGAAACCAGTGCTGCATCACTCGGGATCACTGCAAGAACCAAGATGATGAGGGATAGAACTATAATTTGAGTGTCTGATTCTGTCACGTAACAATCCTCTGTGACTTGAACTACTTTGGATTAGGCTAAAGAGCCTTGTTGATGTGAGAATAGATGTGTTCTGAACTTCCTGCATCCATCTGTGCAATCTGTTGAGCAAGCCCTTTTCCTGCCCCGAGGGAAAAGCGAGGAGACAGGCAAGTCAAATTTTGGCATTGTGTGGCCGAAGTAGGACCTCTCTTTGCTGTAAGTGAAGAGTATTGGGGTCTTATTTTAATATGTGCTCTGTCATAGCAGAAGTAACACAGTTGGATTTCTTTTTAAGAGGTTTTGTCTAGCTTCTGTATGACTCCCCTATCCTGGCAGAGACCTGTTATGTAAATGGACACAGGTCATTTAGATACCATACACTTGCATGAGGAAATTGGTTAGAGAGGTGCAGCTGCAAAGGGGATGCAGTGAACGGGGAGGCACAACATCTGGAACAGCTGGAAGTGGAAGTTAATTTGCATGAAGTCGCTGGCAAACCAAACCTGTTGCCCTCCTAATCACTGTACTGTGTGCAGAGACAATACAAGGCACCTATGGATTATTTGTTTTTCAGCTGATCAACTCTTGCTTTATTACAAAGCCATGAAACTTGCTTCCCTCAGCAAGGAGTTATGGGGGGTGTCTCCAAGCCTTTTACAGCTATTTTTTCAAAGTCTGAAGCTATTTGCCTTGCAGGGATTATTTTAGTTTGAATTCCTCATAAATCTTAGTCGTTCTCTCTGTATTTGGACAGGACTGGTTTTAGTAAGGACAAGTTTCTTCCTCAGCACCACCCCTTTCTTGTCTGCTTATTCACCCCACCTGTCTGCAGATCCACTGCTCCCCGGGGAGAGAAGTCATTAAAGCTGAACTTGGATCTGAAATCTCAAAGCTTAGGAAGAATTTTACCTCTTTGCTGAGGAGCCCTCTGCCCTGCCACAGGGTGTTGTCTTACCTCCTGTGGTCCCTCTGCCATCTGCTATATTTTTTTCCTCAGGGCAAGGAAAAAGATCTTGACCTAATTCTGTGGAGCTTTTTACAGAGCAAAGAATGTGATGGTCTTAATTTACTGAACTGGAAGTTTTACAGCAGGACGGCCTTGACTTGATCTGTTTGGGGCTGGTTACTATACAGACAAATGAGGGCCCAGCTTAAGCTGGCTGTGCTAAAGATGAACACACCACTCTCCGTGCTACAGGCTTTGTTTGGCTACAGTTACCACCATATACAGGTAGAGCTGGCAAGACTTTTTTAAAAGGTTTGGTTTGGAGGTTTTATGGGACACTGTTGTAATAGTATTCGCCTAGAGTTAACTTCTATGAGTTCTCACTGAAGCAAAGCTGCTCAAGCAAAGTTGCTAAAGCTGAGGAGTTTTGTCATGGTGAGGAATGATTAAATGGCTAAATAACAAGAGGGCAAGATCTGATCAATGGTATCCTAAGGAAAAGTCTCTTAGCTTCTCTTCCACTTGTGAATAATACGGTGTTTCTCTAGAAGGAAGATAAAAATAGATTTAAAGTCATATCAAATGGTTGACTAATGAGTAGCTCAAGCAATATTATAATTAAGCAATTAGTTTTGCAATAGGGATTAAGTATTTAGAAATTATGTCTTTGCAGGCTATTATTAGAATTCACTTGACCTTATTCTAAAATATCATGTGGAAGAGTCTCTGTTGACTTGGCAGCCACCTTAGAATCACAGAATCATTTAGGTTGGGAAAGACCCTTAAGATCATCGGGTCCGACCATTAACCCAGCACTGCCAAGTCCACCTTAGTAAACCACGTGGTGGTTTTTAATAAACCCGGTCTTATATGAGCTCAAATACAAAGGGCAATACAAAGTCTGTTTCTTTAACTATTAGGCATGCAAATCAAAAGCCTAACGCAAGTCAAAGCAGCACTTGGCCTGAATTTCTTCACAGGTTTTGACAATGACATTACTGAAACCATAGTTAAGATGTCAGATGGTGACCATAAGGTAAATCTCTATGTTGCTGGAGTCAGCACGACTTGTGCCTTGGACTGTGAGCTATAAAATATTTCAGCATTTCCTCGGGTCTAACTGTATGAGGACTCTTGTTTATTTGGTATTGTGATTTTCCTTTTTTTTTTTTCCTTTTTTTATCATTTATAGAATGAGTTTGGGTGCAAAAGGTGCAGTTTGAAGCCTTTCGTTTCACTTGGATTTAATCAACATTGCATACTGTATTATGCAATATGTTTGAAAGCTCAGCAGGGTTGTTGAAGCACGAGCTGCAGATTTTAATCCTAAATCATTAGGATTATGTATTTTTTAAAAAAAACCCTATTGAGCTCCTACATCTGTCATCACATCTGTGTAGTTAGAACTATAAATGGGCTGTGAATTCAGTACTGACATACCTGCTGTGTCTTGCTGCACACCTGCTTCCCAGGCAAACCTGTGCTGACTTTGCTCTATAAAAGTCTAAAAAGAATTGCAACCTGGATATTTAACAAACAGCCACCTTCCAGTCAGAAGTCATCCTGAAGCCCTACCGAGCTCACTGAAGAGGGAGTTGCTGGAAATGTACCCCTCATGATTTCTATATGACACCAAAAATAGTTCCTGGCTTTGGTCCGCAGAAGCACAAATTGGGCTTTGCTGACCAATTTTGGGGGCTATAAAGCAAAGTTAGACTGTTTGAAGGGAGTGTTTTAGCTTTCCTTTTATCAGAGGGACACTTGAATCTTGGCATGTTTCCTCAGCACCTACTGTACCCATGTGTTTGGTGGAGGTGAGAGGCAAGAAGTCCCAGGAGCTCAGCTCCAGGGAGGTGGTTGGTCTTGGCAAACCTTTTGTTGTCCTGCTGCTTCTGCAGTCATGCAGCCTGTATGTAATATGTTAGGAATGGCCCATGGAAAGCAGAATTACGTTATCTGGAAAGTACTAGTGATACTTAAAACTATGAAATATTTCCCTGGCAGCTTTTGTAAGGCTATTCAGAAAAGATGTTTTGGGATAACTATTATGACAAGGTTGAAATTATTCCCTGCCAGCAGCACCAAAAAGAAGAGGGGTTGCTCCATGTGTCTTAAGCCAGTGATGAGCTGGCCTGCTCCCCTCTGAGGATGCTGGCCCAGGTGGAGAGTCAGGGGCTCAGTATTTGAGCCCATTTTGGGAAAATAACCCCAAAACAGACCACACACAATTCTTTTAAAAGCTGTTTAGGGACCATGACTGCAGCATTTCAGCACAGACAGAAGCTCAGAGGAAGGGTGGCCATGCTGTGTAGGAAATTATCACAAAGTGAAATGTATGCCATGAGTAACTATTCTGCCACAGAGCACAGGCTAATCCAGCGCTGCAGCAGTAGTAATCCCAGGCAATTACATCTGGCACTGCAAACCCCATTTTCTGTCCATTACTCATCCTCTCCTGTGTCCCAGAACTCTAACCTGCCTGCCTGCAAGCCTGTCATCAGTGGCAGGCACGCTGCCGTTCTGCCTCCACATGCTTGGGTGGTGGAGAGTGATGCTCATGCCTGTGTGAATGGAGGTGACCTGCTCTTAGTGTCACTGCTCCAAGTGACACCTTCCTGGGAGGCTGCTCTACAGTAAACACTTTCTTAAGCAGTTATCCACACACAAGTTATGAAATTCAATTAGAAGAATAATTGTCTTCTTTTAGTTTTAATTATCACCTGTTCTGCAATACATCTCTTCTAAAGAACGTGGTTGTGGCAGTACTATATGAGCTGAGCCATTTTACCCTGCGACAGCTAACGGCTACAGAGACTTTAAATACACAAGAACTGAACTTTGCAGGATTAGACTTATTTATAATAACACATCTTCTTTGGCCCAGGTCCTTGATCTAAAATTTCAGTGACTCCAGACAGTCATCCTGGTTCACTTGGCAGTAGCTTGATCTTAAGCAAAGTCTGTCTAAAACATGATATAGCCAAAAGTAAAAGGCAGGAACAGAGACAAGAGACACTGTCTACTATAAACAAGATTTGTTATAATTGATACATTTCAGCTTTTTGCTAAATGGGTAATTGTAACTTGCATAACTCTGTGTGGTGACACTGACTTTTAAGTACATTATTTCCTTAACATAAATTAGAGCAGACATATCCAGTGTCCTCACGAGTTACAGCAGCTGTGCCCTCTTTGCAGTCTTGTATTGTTTCTGGGCTGAGATGTTTGTAGACAGGTGCCTGGGGCATCGCTGGTTTATCTCTGCAGCCAGCAGAGATGACAATAGCCTTGGAACAACAGCAATGCAGACTTTTGCTCTCCCCAGGGACATTAGAGTGGCCCTGGTCATACTGACGGCATCCTCCAAGCCATCTTCAAGACACTATGGGCAAGCTGCAGTGGCCTAAGTACTGATGCCCAAAGCCTTTTGAGACACCTTTGGACATCACAAGTGATTGTGTGGGGCTGACAAAAGAGACAGCAATGCTTGGAGGTCCTCACTCTCCTGCAGCAGCAGCAGCTGGAGTCCAGGTAAGGTACCTAAGCTTGTACTAGAAACCCATATTTAGGCCATTTAATCCTGTTGGAAGAGGAGATTAAATTTGAAGTGAGAACACCTAACTTCAGGTATCAATGCTGTAGTTCAATTCACTCCAATCCACAATGTACATTCTGATATTCTGTATAATCAGTGAATCTAGAAATAATTAATCTCTCTAAACCCAGGATTGAATTGCCTAAAAGCAGGTGTCTAAGGCTATGTTAGGTGTTGTGGAGTATCCCAGTAGGCATTCCATTACTCCACCAAAAAGAATGTGGGCTTCCTCTCCTTTGCATCATGTCTCCTAGCCCCATGCAGATGTCTCATCTGCCCTCAGGTATCAAAAGGTAAAACTAAGTGATCTGAAGCCCCTCTGTGCTCGTAGGGCTTCTGAATCATTCTCCAGGTTCCCTTGACTGCATCAGCCAGACCTCTGCTGATTTTAGTAAGAGACTAAGTAGTAAATTTTAAGAGAGGAGATAAGCCAGATTCCCCAAAAATAAAGCTATCTCACTGACAGGATTTTGATTTATCAGCAGTTAGATGGTTTGTGAATGTAACTATCTCTGTGCTACCCTTCTCTTACTGCCTAAAATGTCAGCTTATGGGCTGGTGATTATTTTAAAGTGATTTTTATACTGTCCCTCCTGTTGTACCTGTCCCGGGTATGAAGAGGCTCAAGCATCCATTATTACCTAGAGAAGGGTGCCATAGCATATGTTCAACCAGGCAGTCAGCAGCACAGTCTGACATGAGGCAAGGACTAGACTTAAACTTAGGTCTTTCACTTGCAAGGTGAAACAGTTGCGAAAGTAACTCTTGGGAAATCCACCAGGTCTTGTGCCTGGACAAAAGTATTTGCATTTGACTAACTGTAACTATGGCCAGCAGCTGACAAGATGGAGGTTTTAGCACGGAAACAGTGCTACAGGGTAGATTTTGCCAGAGCCAAGCATCAACTTAGGGTAGGATTCACAGGATATACATCTTGGACTTGCTGCCCAAGTGGGGCTTATCATTGCCAGTTGTGATTTAGACTTTTTCTGTCTGTGTCAACCCTAGAGAGAAATGATGGGTAAAATGGGATGGAAAGAGTGTCCTTTCAATCAGTAAGTTGAAAAGGATTCTCTTCCCAACAGAAAAACATTCTCTTTCCTCTAGTATTCTCTTCTTAGGGAAGTCATCAAGGTAAAATTAGAAAGGTTTAACAGCTACAGAATAATATGCATAATTAATAAGATTGGTTTTAATTTTGACTGCTAACTATTATCTATACTTCCTATCCATGTAATAGTCTAACCATCCTGTAGCATAATTCCATAAAAGTCTCAGAAAATTGGGTTGCAATTGCTTGTAGAAGGTCATTCTTCCAGCCCAAGGCAGGAGCAACCACACCTAAGCCATTCCTGACAGATGTTTGTTTGCTCTTCAAGACCATCAAAGAGATGCAGTCTCCATTTTACGGAGGTCTGTGATGAGCAGCAAAGTGCAGGTGCAGGGCTGGGGTGCAAGGGTGAGAGCAGGTTTGCACAGTTCAACCAGAGGCTGTACAGAAATGAAGCTCCAAGTCAGAAGATAACTCAGCTGTAGCACATTAATTAAGGACAATCCAAATCCCATTAAATCTAATAAAATTAAATTGTAAAAATGCATGTAAGCGCTTTGCTGAATGACAACTGCAAATGTGTTTAAGCATGAGCTGGGTTTACTTGCAAGTTTACCATATCACTTGGTGCCTTGCTAGACTGGGAATTCCAGGCCAAGAAGTTACTCCAATTCCTTATGAGCCAGCAAGTTTCACAGGGAACTGTAAGTGTTGAGCATCCTGTGAGTTAAACTGCACTTCTTAGCAAGATGACAGAGAAAATGATCATTTGAAGAGAATTAATAACATAGGTAGACAGATACGCTACTCTACTCCCACCCCCACTAAATTTCAAACCCATTTCCAAACATAAAACTTGATATGTCACCCACTGGTGCAGACATCTATGCTGACAGACGACCACACGAAGGGAAACTTTGCTTTGGTATGTTTTTTTTTCCAAACTACATCATCCTGAAGACCGGACAGGAATGTACTCACTCCTGAAACCTGGAATGAGATCCTGCAAACGAAGCTATATCCAGCAAAGTTTTATAGACTCGGAATTATCTCCAGCATCTGTGCAGAAGAAACATGAGAAAGGACATTCTATGGCTTATGATGGTGCTAATGAGGGTAAGGTTGCCTCCACTCCCTCTTCTCAACTCCCCCATGCACACTCAAGCTATTCCATCATTTCAAGCCCTCCCCCTCACCATGGAGCTGCTAAGTGCTCTTTTCTAAAGGCTACCACCTGACAGGTCTCGTGTGCTGTAGTACAGCTGTAAAAGCAAGAGAGTTTAAGAGCGTTCTCTGTGGCATCTGCCACTCTTCTTTTGTAGAAAGCCCCATCACCAGGTTTTGTGTTGTCTGACTAGAAAACACACTTCTCAAACAGTTCTCTGCTGTTCAACTGATGGCAGAATTTGGGACCAGTTAGCCATTGCCTTAGTCCCTAGTGATAAAGAGCAATGCTGGTATTACTATTTTGAGCACTATAGCACAGCTCTTTTCAGTCAGTTGCTATCTGACACCAAGACAGCTATAGCCAAAGCCACCAAAGTGAACTGGAAGTACCCAAAGCAGCATAAAATCCCTTTTAAAAATACCAGTTGGTTTTTTTTGTATTTTTTTAATAAATGTTTGACAAAACAAATATAGCCTCAGTTGAAGAAGAAAAGTTTTGCAAATGTAACACTTAAATCAAATTGTTTTAATGATTTACTACTGCACTTCTGATTTAACATCTGGCTGTTCTGCTCTGAGTAGAAGACTTGCTTCTGTGCTCAGCAGCTCCTTTAATAAGGGCCTTCGATCTATTGGTTTTAAATCACAGCTCATGAAACATGAAAATTCTTATCTGCAACTAATAAATGCATAATAAGCAACAGAGGTAAAACATGTACACAGCTAAGCTTGTTGTGTGTAATATTTACCTTTTTGATTAAATTCACCAGTGAGTAACAGTGATGCAGTATTTAGGAGCCTGCCTTGCCCATGTTGGCTACTTGCTCTTCCTAACAGTACCAGGTATCCTGCCTGGTCCAACAAATTGTAAGTCAATCTTCAGGTTCAGTGGAAGGCAATATCCTGAAAGAAAAATTACTTTGGCAGGTTGTGATCAGCAACTTGAGTTACAGCCTCAGTACTTTGAGCATCACACCAGTTCATTTAAGAAGCATGACCACATGTTTGCAAGGTGAGGACTGGTTTTTTATTTCGTTGAAGAAGCCAAGTTAGCAATCATAAAGATGGCATGATAGCAACAGCCTGCCTCATCCAGAGAAGGAAAAGTACCTGTTAAATGTAAGAAGGAAATAAGGATAGATATGTAAATGTTTTATATAAAATATATAACACTAATTATACCCTTGGGCTGGTGACTGTAATAAGAGCGCTTCTGTGCTTGTTTAGCTGCTCTGATGTCTGAATACAAATGTGGTGTTCATTTTTTTTCCATTGTGAGTACCAATTTGTACTGATTTATTAGAAACTTTTAAATGACAGGTGTCCTCTGTCTCTAGAAAGTTCCCCTTGATATAATTTGGGCTCTGCAACATTGCTGAAAGGTGGGACAGAAAAGAAGCAAAGCCAGAGGCTGTCTCACTTTGCATCCCCATCAGTGATATGAAGGACGATGCTCACCCACCTACACATCAAGAAGTGGACACCCTCAGTGCAGCCAGTCAACAGCTCCCTGCCACTGCAGGCAGAAGGTTTTGCTCCTACCACTGTGCCTACCTCCTCAGCTGGCTCCTGGCCTTTAGTTGGCCCCGTCACTCCCTGTCTGTGACACCACTGAGCTTGGTAACTCTTACTCCACAGGGCGGGGGGTTCTTCTGCTGGAGAAAGTTTGCCACAGTGGCCAACCACCACCCAAGGAAGTGCAATGAGACAGTGGTACCATGTGGTGGGAAGTGATGGGAAGAGAAGAGACATTCTTACTTCCATTCACCATCCTGTGCTGGCACAGAGGCTCCCACCCTGACAAGAGTCCTGCAGTTCAGTAGGGTGCTCCCACCCTAGGAATCAAACCCATGTTTTGAGGGCTTGTCCTCTGCAGGAGTGCTGCAGCCCCTGCTCCAGACAGCACATTTGCATTTTATATGGACAGCAACAGAGATGTTGAGAAGTCAACTCTCTCTCACATTTTTTTCCCAGGACACTCTCTCCTTGGTTTTTGGCTAGAAAAGTCCACTGGCGTAGCTTTACATGAGCAGACTCCTTTCACAGAAATAGGAGCTTTTGTAATCTTGTCCTCTTCCTGATTTAAAGACCTACATTTAAACCTCTGTCTGGGTGCCTAATTACTTGTCATGGTTATTACAGCATTTCTAGTTTAAGAGGACAGTGAGTAACTCAGGCTGCCTTTTCTACTGGGCTGCTGGACCATGGAGAGAAGCAGTTGCACCACCTCACCCAGGCACCTCTGTCAGGGGGCTTGAGAACCTAGGCACCAGGATTACTGGCTCTCTCTGGAAAGGGAACTGTCGTTCCCAGCTGGAAAGCCATGTCCAAGAATTAGTCAAAATGTAATTTAAACACACCTAAGAAGTGCCCAAGTGCACTACTTACTGCATCTACAATGTGATACGGCCCCAGCAGACCAGAGACTCTGTCCCTTCCATGCCTGATGCATTGGTACCTAAGCAACTGCATTATTTATTTTCACCTTTCTACTGTCAGTTACATTCTCTTATTGAATCAAGTTAGCATTGAGTTTTCCAGAGTGGGGACCATGTCTGTTTGCCTGTAAATCACTTCAGCATAGTTAGCTTTCTATGGCTAGGTGTCCTTTTGTCCCATGCAGATGTTACATCTGGACAGGGAATTCACCTCCTTCTTCAGAGAGGGGGAAGGAGAATAGGGAGGTGGTGAACCCTCTGAATGACAGACTTTAATATACATGTGCTGTAATGTCTCTGATTTGAAGCCTCCTAGCGTGATGGGAGACATTTGTGCCAGCATGGAAACGTGGTCCTGTTAGAATAAAGTCCACTATATAAACCAGGCCTCCTAATTCAATGCTTTTGTTTCACTAAGCCAGTATCCCAAATTCTAATCAACAAAGCTCACAGTGGCACAGATGTGACCCATCACTTGGGCACGTGTAGCTCTAAGCATCTGGTAATGCATGCCATGTTCAAGTTATGGATGTACTGAGGAGCTAATGTGTGAACTTGGTCCCCAGCAGCAGACTCCCTTGGACCTGATGTGGAAGTGATGTTAGTTGTAAGTAATTCCTTCTTCAATTAAATATGGCCTGGAAAGCAGCTGTTCAATAAGCTGCAGATGCAGTTAGGGGTCTTCATATTTATATTTCAGATTACTTCTTATTTTAAAAGAGCCTGGGAGTGTTTATTTCTATCAGAGGATGCAGCTCTTCACAAGTAATTATTCTTGCATCCTGGAGCTTCCCAGCCTCCCTCAGCAACTTTTCCTGATATCCTCTGGTTTGGTTGTATAGAAGGATTCTGAAAGTGCTGGCACTAATCTGTTCCCTTACCTCTTACAGGTTTATAACCCCCCATGGAATATCCCTGTTATCCTAGCTATACATACAGCTATGAAAAATCAAGCTTAGGTTGAAATGTGTATACCCATATGTGTGTGCATGGATCTATACATACACATATGTATGCACATACATCTCTTTCAAAAAAGACCTTACGAAGCCTTTGATGTACATGTCTTTAAAAATGTGCAGTGAGCTTTTGGAACCCGGGTGAACACGTCCCCCTTCAAGCATCTCTCAAGTCATCTGGATCTTTAACTCTGCAGCTGGATCCCCACAGCTCAAAGAAATATGCTGAAGCTGGACACCTGACAGGGCCAGGCACCGTCAGGCAGGTGCTCTCCTGATTCTGCTCCCCACACCTCTGAAGAAGGAGGAAATACTCTGGCATGGGCCCTCCCCAGGAAACTGAAACCTGAAGTCTGAAGAACACGTTACAGCCCTGCCATTACCTCAACTACCGATCCGCCGGGAAGGTGCCAGAGCTTTGCCTCTGATATCTGTCATAGTGTCAGAGGTGTTAACATCCAATTACAGGAAAAAAATGAGCTCTACAACTGAGGAAAAACTTGATGCTGCCTTTCCATGAGCTTGGAGATTTTTGTTCCTGGGAGACAGCGTATTTTTGTCAATCATGACATATTTAAAGTCACTGAGCTGTCTTTCCATTAAAGAGTTAGTCCATTAAAGGAAAGTGAGGGTTTCTTTTAATGTGTGGCTATTCTTCCAAAGTAGATATTCTTCTAAAGTAGTAGTCTTCTTCTTTAGATATGAGACTGTTGCACAGAGCTGCCTCATGGGCTGCCTACTAGCACTATGTGTAGCAAGCATGGCCTGAGAAGCATATCTCCAAAAACATGTTCCCTGCAGGACACTGATCTTGCAGCAGCTGAATGCTGAAAGCCAGCAGGACACTGCTGCTGACACACACAGACCTTCCCAGATGCAGGCACCTTCCAGGGTTACCTGTAAGCCCCATGGTGCAGGTCAGGAGGTGTGGCTAATGTCCTCACCTCTGTGGCATCAGCCACCAGCCATTTGGCCTAAGCTGCACCCAAGTTTCATAAATGTGGCGTCCCTTGCACAATGACTCTCATATTTATACAAATCCCAAAGGACTGGGATGTCAGAGAGATACCCAATACGTGTTTCTGCCCCTCCTGTGGATGTGCCTTCAAGCTCATTACCCTACTGAGCACGGGTGGCTGGCTTCCTACAGCTGCATGGCCTTCAGTCTACGCTTCAAACCCTACACCACAAATGAACAAAATAGCTCAAGCTGAGCTCCATGACACAACGTTTTACTCCTTTGATACTACTGGTCTAGAAGTGATTTTGATGGTTGTATCTGAAAGGAGGGCACTACAGACATAACTCAGGCTGTTTTCACAGCACTGCTGCTCTTTCCCTTCTGATGGGTGTTTTGATGGGGATTTCTGCCATCCAGGGAATATCTACAGAGGAATTTCCTGAAGGGAGCAGCTGACTGGCAAGGGATCCAGCCATCCTCAAAGCTGTCATGTGAGATTTTTCACGGGATGCCAGAGAGGGCACCGAAATCAGCAAGATCACAGGTTTTCCAGGCACGGATTCCCAGTCACCCTACCTGTAGCTATTAACATGAGCATTACTTCACAGTGAACAAACTCTACTGCTCCCCTTGTAGAGACATGACATGAGGCTCCTACAACATTTAATACCATTTAAGCTCTCAAAATAGGTCTTTAATGAGGCTTAAATGCTGAGTTTGTGCTAGATTTTCCAGATGGAAGTTTGTTTCATTCTGCAGGCCTAATGCTCATTAACTTGAAAGCAGCTCTGGTATAAGTAAAAATAAAAAGAAAGTGCTGTTTTACATGTGCCTAGGTGTATCTGCATACTTTTGTGGGTATTCCCACGTGCTGGTATTTGAAAATGCACTCCCTTAAATTTCTGCCCAAAGATTAAATGATATAAATATAAACATGAGAAGAGCTGTTTTGTTTGGGGTTTTTTCTTGATATATTTTGTTGTCTGCAATAAGCATAACATTAGCATTGCAAATGAAGAATGGGATGCCCACCGACGTGTCTGTATTGGAAGTCTCCATCTGTACCCGTGCTGCACAGAACAGAAAGCTTGACTGATGATCTCTGTGGTCTCTTGAGGCTCAAGATGCTCTAACCAGTCCTTGTGACTTGGAAAATCCTTTCATCAATTCCCTGCAGGTGAGGTAAAAGATTTGCTTGTCATTTGCTGTAGTAAATGTACATGTATCTTCCAAAGATGTGGCCTTATTTTCATGAAGAAAGGAAGGAAGGAAGGAGAGGAGGGAGAGGAAGGAAGGCAGGCTGAGGAGAGTGTTCTTGAAAAGGTATGTAACTATGGGAGAAAAAGCAACACTTGATGTACTCGAGGTGTTTTCAGCCTCAAACAATAAACTAGAAAATGTGTGAAAGATTGCCAGAATGAGAACCTGTAACCTCAGGAACTTAAAGGAGTATATCTTCATGAAGCTGTAAAGTCTCCATCTTCAGGTTCCCCAGAGTGTCTCAGTGTTTGGCCAGCAAGCTGGTGATGAGACATCTCAGCAAGGTCTGCAAGTCACTGCTTGGTTTCACTCAGTTATGAGTGAAACACACAGTAGAGCAGGCTGGGAGAAGAGACACTTGGCTGCTGATCATTCAACCACCAAACAATGTTGGGACACACAAGAGAGATGGCAATGTGACATTTCTGACCAGTCTGCCACCCTGAAATGTGGAGATGGTTCTGCAAGAGTCAAAGCACAGCAGAGCTGCAGAAAAAAAACCCTCTTCTCTACAAACCTCCACTGAAACAAATCAGAAAGGGGACAGAGAGGTCAGTCGAGGAAAGAGAAGGACACAAAATGGCATGTGACACCCTCCAGCTTCTTCATGGATTCACCTGTAGTTACTGGGGAGTCCTGCCTGGTCACAAGTCAGCAAAATCTGCTCAGACCAGGCCATTTGCGGTGCATCAGTCTGCA
>VWZY01008658.1:149907-168084 GCA_013399075.1 Chloroceryle aenea | reverse complement strand
TTCTAGGTTAAAGTGAAAATACCTTTTGGAAACAAGTATCTTGATGCTGTCCTTTCTGTCCCAGAGAAGAAATCAACGTATGGAGTGATTCTTACCCATGGAGCTGGAGGAGACATGAATTTTCCTCAGTTGGTGTCTTTGGCAGCCTGTCTTGCATCCCATGGAGTTCTGTGCCTGCGGTTTACTTGTAAAGGCCTTAACATTGCTTATAGGGCTAAGGCCTTTAAGTCAGTTGTGGTAAGAAGATACCAAATTCTGCCAAAGCTTAGATCTGTAGGTGTCATCGTTTGGGTTTCTTAAATTCTGACCAGAGATGTGTTAAGCAACAGTGAGAAAATCAGAAGCAGCGGTTGGCTAAATGGAGCATGACCTGTGAATGGGAACAGCAGAGACAATTTTTTTATGTGCAGTAGCTGGAATAGCTGCTGCAAGTATGGATTTGAGTTCAGGGAGAGAAGTAAAAGCTTGAAAAAAGAATGCAAAGAAAGCAGGGGTGTTTTGTGGGAAGGCATACAGCTGGTGAAAATTGAAAGTTATTTAGGATAGAAACAAGTGTTTTGGGAGGGCTTGGTGAGGGGTAGGGGATTAAGGGATATGACTTTGGAAGCAGTTTTGATAGGAAGGAAGCTAACCTGGGAATTGTGCTGGTTCTCTGAGGGTTGGTGGCTGGGAGAATGAGACTGGGGAAAGAGTAGGGGAGTCTGGGTCACAGGAGAGGTTGAAGCAAAAGAGATTGGGGGTAGCAATATGAGAGTCCTTGAACCTAAATAGTCTTTGATTTCAAAATCACTTTACACTGTTATGTACACGTGCTTATCTCTTTCTGCTTTTACTTTATTTAAGATGTTCTTTTATATGAGGTTGTTGCTAAAATGAGCAACCTTTGTTATAAAAGTATCATCTTAAGAGCATTGTCCTGTTCTGGAATGCATAGGAAAGAGCAGAAATTGTTCTGATTATAAAACTGTCATTGAGGCATGGAAAGGTAGCTTGAGCATCAGACATTTTTATCAGGGAATGAAGTCTAGTTCTTAAAGATTAATTTATATGATGTTGTGATTATATATACCTTAATTTTAAGTTAGACTTTCCGAGCTTTAATGTGCATTTGTTTTCCAGTCTTTTTTGAAGGATAATGTTAGTGAGCTTATATTACTATGCTGCTGTGTAAAGGCAATTTAAAGGCCTCTGCTAAGATAGCATCTGATTAGTTCATCTAAAACCTGAAAAAATTGCTGCTAAGTTTTATCTTTTCTGTCAGACATAACACCATGCCTCAGCCTGTTGGTTGGAAATACATAACCTAAGCTTCAGCAGAGGGCATTTTTGCTAACTTCTTTTGTTTTTTGTCGGGCTACGAGTGTGAACGTGGTCTGTTGCTGTAACTAGGTAGATACACAGTAATCATTTATCTTTTTGGCAGTTTGATAGTGCATCTGAAATTCTAGACTTACTGAGAGCGAATTGATTATGTTTATTATGTTGTTGCTGCAAAATGTTACGACCTCATCAGTGTGCCAAAACAAGAGAGCAACTTATATTTGTTGTTTGTTTAATCTTCAGTGCTGAAAGAGCTTCCCATTTTGTGTAGCTTTAAACAAAAAAATCCCCAGTCTCCCAGTGTCTTAATTCTGACTTGTAATGCTTCTCTTTCTTTTGTTTCTTTAGGAATACTTAAAACTTTCTGATGAGTATAATCTCTCAGGTGTCTTCCTTGCAGGTATTTCTTTTTTTTTTTATTGCCTACAATTTTCTCTCTTACACTATCTCTAATAGTAGCAAACAGTAATTACTCTGGTTTTGAAGTCTGTCCCATGTTGGTAGGAAGTGAATGAACAGATGTAGATGACAGGTTTCAGTTTGAGGTGGGTGCTAGAAGCTTGCTGTCTAACACGGGAACAAGCTGAATAAACCCCCACATGTCAGTACTGCCTAGAGAGAGCAATTCAGCCATCAGCTGACAGTTGAATGTTCTGTAACCTTCAGTAATTGGTTAGCGGCCCACTCACTGCTATGGGAACATCAGTGCCAGGCAGATCTGCAGTCGGGTGTCAGCTCTGTAGCTAGTGACTGCATGGGGCAGGGTTGCAGGTCAGCTCTCTCCTGGCTGGCTTGAGCAGCGCTGCTGTTCAGGTTGCAAATAAGAGCATCCAGTTTGCTGCTGTCGTTGGATCCTTTTGGGAGTGTGGTTGTCTAGACCTGTTCAGCCTCCTCAGTTGAAGAGAATGCCAAGAATGTAATTTCATCCTCTTTCAAAGTATCAGACACCTCGAGTAACTACTACAAATCAGTGTAAATCCCAGCTTCAGCTGTTCTGTTCCAGTGTAGCTACCACAGAGCATGTGCTCAAACTTCTAGTGCCACTGTCTGTAAAGTGCCTGGTGCAGCAGAGCTATTCCCACACAAGGGAACATTAGTTAATTTGCATTCACAGTTACCATATGAGGTGTGAGTTTCTGACAGTCCACACATTTTATATTTAAAGATTGTAGGAAACAAAGGCCATTATCTCTGATATAATGCCACATATCTCACTGCAGGAGGGGGAAGAAAAGAGTAATAGACCATGTTTTCTAGGTACTCTGTGAGAAAATTTCCCTGTCACTTGTGACAGAGCATGAGTTCTCTGATAATCCAGTGCACTTCTTAATTCTTGAAGAATTCTGGTTACTGGGAAATGGAAAAACATTTTCCCAAAAAAGGTTTTGGTAGATAAAACATAATGGCAGATTAAAAAAAAAAATATCAGTTACATTATGTGAAAAGGGATGTAGATGAGTGTGATTAGGAATAACTTGATATGGGAAGCTCTGAATGTTCTCTTCAGTGAAACCAAATCTACACTGATGCAAGATAATCCCACTGGAATCAGCCACTTCTAACACTCAATTACGGAGCATTGTCAGCTCATAGGCCTTTTCTTTGAGGAGCTATTTTGATATCCCCTTGCTGTTACTGACATGCTACAAGTTGACACTTTGGGGTTTTTTTCCTTCTCTTGTAGGCTGAAGTTTAAGGTATGCACAAACACTTGTTGGATTTGTTTTGGGAGTAAGGCATGTGACAATTTGTCTTCTAATTTGAGCAGATTTAAGTTACATGAAAAAAATTACACGAGATAATAGCATTGCTGTCTTGAATGTCAAAGGTCTGGAGCACAGAACCTGTCTCTTCCCCCTGCTCCCAGGATGGGCAGCTCTTTCCAGTATTGCAAAAGATCCCTCTCTGTTTATATATATATTTTTTCCCCCTTTTTTTTTTTTAAGTGGGATGTGAAATCACAATATAATCAGACAAATATGTTAGCAGAAAATGTTGAAATTAGGATTAATATTTTTTCATGGAGCAGTTGAATAAAAGCACCTGTAGCATTTTGTGCTATTGGCACGCTGAAATACACTGTTGGATCAGTTTTAGGAGTTGTTTACCTGAACAGAAGGCAGATGAGATGACAGCAGATACACTTTTTTCCTTTATTTTGTGGAGACAGGCCGTTCCATGGGCTCACGAGCTGCTGCCTCTGCCATACGTCATCTTAGCCGGGAGGATGATGATGATGACTTCATTCAAGGTCTAGTTTGCTTATCTTACCCATTGCATCGACCAAAACTTCAGTCCAAGCTCCGGGATGAAGATTTATTATTTATCAAATGTCCAGTGCTGTTTGTCTCGGGATCAGCAGATGAGATGTGTGAAAAAGTGAGTACCCCTGTAAATCCTGCTACCAAGGGGCAGTGTGGAGGAATAGAAGTGAGTCTGAGTGGCATCTGTACTGGTGTACACAGCTGTGACTTCCATTGACAGCCTATTCTAATTACGTACCTCCTGAGGGAAGCTGTGGGTAGGAAACTTCATTGCACGTAAGGAAGCCTGGGGGTTCTTAAAACTTCAGGATCACACTTAATCATACTTGGCAAACTCATACTGCTGATTTAAATGCCCTGTCTTTTTTGACAGGACTGTACCAATTAAAAGCAGCCTATGGAAGGAGCAAGTTATTTGCTATTGTGTTTTAACCATTTCAAGATGCAAAACATAAATGCTGTACAGTGCTACCAGTTTCACATTCATCACAGTTCATGACAAATGCTTCTAGGAAAGCAGTTCTACCACAGGTCAGACTTCTGTGGTAGAAAGCAATGTTTGTGTAGAGAAGAGAAACAGTTGTGCGGAGATGAGACAAATTCAGTTTGAATTTGTGTGCAGTTGGCGTTTTCCACGCTTTGTTTCCAAGAAGACACAAGTGTTTCCATGAGGAGTTGTTGCCAAAATAAGTGAGACTTAAGTCACCTTAAGACCTGAGCTGTTTCTTAGACCTGTTGCTGAGAAAATTGAACAGAAGCTGGTCTCTAGGGAATTGCATTGATACTCTGCCACTGTACACAAATCTGACTGAAGTTTTGTCATTTTATTGCCAGTATTGCCCTCTGTCAGTAAAAGTGGATTCCTTCATCAGTGTGGGGAAGGAGCCTGCACAGGGTTGTGACCTTTGTAGTTCTTGAAGGTCTAATTTTGTGATATTCTGTGTCTGAATGAAGGTGAACCTTTAAGCAAACTGAATTACTGAATACAGTACCATCCCATCTTTTCTGTCAGTGTTTTTAGCGCACACGCAGATCCATTTTAAGAGCTGCCCATTACATGTTGCACAGGTGAAGTGACAGAGGGTTTAGGAGTTGCACAGTCTGTAGCAGCTGATTCTCTGTTTTTTTCATTCTTAATTTCTCCATAGCAATTGCTAGAAGGTGTGGCAAGCAAAATGAAAGCCCATAAAAAAATCTGTTGGATTGATAAAGCAAACCATGGGATGGCAGTCAAAGGGCGAACAACAGATGACATCATGGAAGAAATAAATGCCCAAGTTTTTTCTTGGCTTAGAGAGAATATTGAACTGAAGAACAAATGATTTGCAATGGTTAAGCAGTATCTTCATTTAGTCTTTCCTAAGTGCAGCAAATTTCAGAGTTTGTTATTTCTAGGAGATATTTTTTTGTGTTTTTGGAGGTTTAAGTGTATATGCAAGTAAAACTTTCTGAATTAAAAAAAATATGCAAAACAATAAAGGACTTTTTAAAGGAAGGACAAAAAAATGCAAAATATTAAATACAGTGGCAGCATTGTTTCCACTGTTTCTGTGGATGTAACTGAGTAAAACACTTCCTGCTTTGCATTACCAAGTAAATGCTTTTGACCAATATTGGAAGTAATATACTGTAAAAAAAAAAAAGTGTATTGTGACAGCAAATCTTTAGGTGCCTTTAATTTATATTACCAATGATGTGTTTGTTTGAAATGAAACCTTAGGTGTCAATAGGATTGCGTGAGCACATCCCTCAAGACAGGCTGGGGTGGCTCATGCTGCTCTGCCTTGGGGCCGTGCCCTGACACTCCACTGCACTTCAGAACCTGTGATTCAGGGAGAGGGATCTCTCATCAGTTACACTGTCGCCACCCTAAGGAGCAAGACTCTAGGCCTGTGTGAGGAGGAAGAGGTGACCCAGGCATGGTTGTGCATCAGGAGCAAAGAACATGGATCCCAGTTTAGAAAAGCCACTGTCTAGCAGCTTCTCTTGCATAAAGGACTGGTGACAGAGGTCCCCGTGGAGAGATGGGCATGGAAGACTTAACTGAAAACTGGTAAAAGACAGGTTGTTTATACGGGTGGATGAACTCCTGCAGGAGGAAGCAGCTATGACGTGTTGCACAAGGCTTCTGTCAAGAGGGCTCCGAAGAGGTAGGTGGGGATCTGGGCCTTGTTACCTATTAGCTGGAGGAATTCAGGTCTGACATCATGGAGTAGATGAAACACTTTACAGGTGCTCGCAGTGGCAAGACTTCCCCACTATAGGCTGTGAGCAACCCCCTAAGATAACCACAGGTTATAGCAGTGTATTGTTTTCAGCCATCGGCTGAATGATGACCCCTGGGATGAAGTGGCTGGGTGGTCCCAAGAAAAACATTTCAGTGTTGTCTCCTGAGATGTTCTCATTTCCACTGCCACCAGCTGCCTCAACCCTACTCTGGTCATTCTGCATCTTTGTGGCAGGCAGCTTGAGACTGGAGGCTGTTCTTGGGAGGAGCTGTTGTATGTGACAGTGCAGAGCTGCGAAATGTACACTGCATCAGCCCTGGTGAGCTCAGAGTTTCTATGATGTTTTGGTCAGGTTCTCAGATTGGAATTTTATTTTGGTGCTGTATTGTATAAAAAAATAAATACCTATTCAAGACTGGAAGTTAGTGTAGTTAAATTATAACATACATTGTTTACCATGTGATCAAACAATTCATTATAGTAAATATAATAGGCAGGTGGGTTAAAAATGTTAATCAGATACAATATCCTTCTGCTTCTCACAACATGCCTCCAGAATGCTGATCTCACAGCAGTATGTTCAGTAAGCACAGCGCACACCTAAATATTGCCAAAGAGAATAGCTATGTGGATTTTAAATTCACTGGTTGTGTTACAGAGAAAATGCTCATTTTGGACTGGAAGCATACACCTTAACTTTAGCATGCAGTGAATTTTGACTTGACTTTAAATCTATGGCTCATTTTCAGATGATGTTGATATGCTCAGAAGTAACAGTTAAGTTACTTAAAATAGGCTGGACTGTTGGAATAATGCTGGGTTCAGCTTCAGTAGTCACTGTTCTGTGCTACTTATTGTCATACTGCCAAAGCGACTGAGTTTCACAGACAAAGCATTTGTGAAAAACTGGGTGGAACTTACAGTTTTTATCTAATATCGCTGAAGACTTTTTCCTTCAGGTTAAAAAGATGCATTATAAACCCCACACCCCTCTGTGTGAGAATACCGCTGCTCTCCGATGGAACAAAGTTAACATCTGAAAATGGTGACTTTGGATAGATCTGTGGGTGGTGGTCCTAGGTGTACAATTCCTATCCACCCTTTTTTGCAGAACATGCTTGTGAATAAACTCAGTGTTATGAGCCTGAAGAAAAAGTACCTGCATTCTCAAGGTATCTCATGACAGCAACACATGACTGATACAAACAGGGGTTTTATTTAAAAAAAGAATTATAAAAATGTTTTTAAACAAGCCTCTGCAACCACTGCATGATAAAAAGGAAATAGAGGGTGCTTGGTTTTCTTCAATATATAGATCATGATAGAGTAAACTTCATAATATCCATGGAGATTATCCACTTGCCTTTTAATCCAAATTTTTCATCTTTCCTTAAGATGACAGTCTGAATGTAGGTAAATATTTAAAAATTAACTTTCTTTCTGTCAGAGTTCATCTTTGGCCTGCAGTCAAGAAAGAAGAAACATTTTTCAGTTAACTGGAAACTCAATTTTTAACCTGCAAATACAGCGAGAAATGTTTCTGAATTTGACATGTGTTAATGGTCTGGTCTAGTAACTGATAACCCCACCCCACCCGCTCCTCTTTGGCTGAGCAAGAACTGAAGACACCCAGCACTTCACATCTAACACTGTATGTACTGTACCTTTTTTCTGTGGCAAGTACATGGAAAAAGGTCATCCTCAGGCTGCTGCACTTTCTCCATCCCCTCTCTGATACTTGGCTCGCTCACTTGCAAGCGGGCATACTCCTGGTTTAAAAAAGGAAGGTATCACTAATTCCTATCATGTTAGATTGCACGTCTGGTTGTAAATACAGCAACAACTCATCTGAGTAATCGTGTAAAAACTCCGGGGCTGCACAACCTGTGACCCTGCGCTGCAGGGCAGGCAGGGTAAGCAGATACTCAACGGCAGACGGGAGCCCCTGCGGGTGCCTCACTGCAGTTTCAGCAGCTCGGTGCTAATGCACAGGTATTTTCAGCTGTGGTTTGCAGGGTGCATGTCTGATGGGGACGACTTTGATCATTGTGAGCAACATATTATTGCAGATTAGATCAAGATTTATTTGATCCTATTGCTTCTCTCAAAGCATCAGAGTAGTCTTTAAGGGGTTTCACAGGAAATAACTGCATACGGTGTTGGTAAACCAATGGAACCAACTGTAAACCAACTTTGTAAACCAATTTAATTGCTGCTGCTTGCTTTGGGGCCTGAAGTGCTGGGCTGACCAAATTTCAGATGTTCCCTTGCCCTGAATTCTTTCTGGGGGATTTCCAGTTTTGTGGTAGGAGCCATTGAAAACATACTAACCTGGAAAAGTTTGAAATAGTAACAAAAAATATGGTCTCCCATGAGATTGTTTCTTGCAAATTCTTGTCCAGATTTTGCAATAGTTTTTGCCTGTCAAAGAAAATATAAGTTTGTTGGTTTTCGTTTTGTTTTTTTTTTTTAAATTCTCAAAAAATAGTTGTTATTTCAGGATGCCAGTATTGATTCTGGAATTAAGGATAGTGTGCACACCATAGGATAACCTAAGTGTTCTTAAAAGTAAGGTGCTTTTATGAAAATACTCTTTAATTTTTCAATTTAATTTCAAAGGCAGTATCACGTATTTTTGAAAAAGTTTTTGTCTTATTTGTAGAGTTGAAGATAATTAAGTCCTTCTAATAGCTGTTTGTTTTAAAGATGTGCATTTTTTTCTTTCTATTTTGTCTAGAAACATCGATGAATACTTCCAAATATTTATTTACCTCTTCATCATGCTCTTTTGCCCACTGTAGTTTTTCTAGTAGATCACTCAGGTCACTTTTAAATGGAATATAATGTTTCCATGGCTGCAGCTCATTATAAAAATGCTCGTAGTAGATGGAGTCTTGCTTTAGTACCACGCTGTTTCCTGCTAGTAGATAAGGCAATCTGTATGCTGCCACTGTGCCATCGATATTAATTTGGTATTTATACTGGAAAGAAAATGACCAGAAGTTATTAACCAACAGAAGATCCAAGTAGCTTGGTTAGGTTGTATTCTTCTGAGGGCACTGGTGTTACTGACTTGCCGATACTGAGAAATGTAGGATTGGCTAGGCAAGCAGCAGTGTTTAAGTAGCTTTTATTATTTAGTTTGGAATTCATCACAGTGCGGGGTACACAGAGATGCCCTCTTCCATCAGTTAAGTTCTCCGGAAATTCTTAGATGCTCATCCTTGGATGTGAGGGTAGATGTGCCACTTCATCCACTGAGTTCCCGCTATGTTAGTTATGTTAGTAGTACTGATCGCTGAATCAGGAGAAAGAAATAAAAAGGAACCTGGAGTTACATAGATTACACAAGGTTCTACAGAACCTGTAGATGTAAATCAAACATTATCCTCAGTGTAAGAGCTACATAGCAGTTAATCCCACCAGAGGGATGCCTGTTCATGCTTGTTACTGGTTGTGCTGAAAAACTAAAAATCACTTCATTATCAATAATATAAACAGTTATTTGATAATGGGAAATACTGAGAACGTAATTCTATGAAAAATGGTTAGTGGCTTACCTTAAAAAAATCAAAAAATGAAATATGCTTAACAATGGGGCCATAGAGGCTTTCATCGTGTTTAAAGAAAAAGAAGTTTGTGAAAGCAGCATCTATGATCTCTGGGTATTTCCTGCTGAGTTTTACAAGCTCAAGCCTCTCTTTGCGGCTGTCCCGTCCTCTCCAGAACGCTGTGGTATTCTTGTCTTCCCATGATGGGCCAGTATTTGCTTGGACTGACATCATATCCAGACTGACTCTGGAGAAGAAAGAAGTGATGTAACAGTGAGGCCTACTGGAAGGTTTTTTAAGTGCAATTATTTAAAAGAGTTTACAGTACCACGAGGCAAATACCAAGGATGAAGGTAAGTCATGGGCAAACCTGTACATGTATTGTATCAGTACTTCTGCAGCAGTAAAACCAGATAAGGAATGTCACGGTCACAGGCCTTAGGCAAGACAGCATCAGTTCAATGACTACGTGGCGTGTGGGGAGAGTACCTGTCAGCTGTCATGGATAAAAGTAGCAAGAAGGGGATATGGTTGCCACACAGATGAAGGCGATGCAGGGTAAGGTAACTAGATCAGTACAACACATTTCGCTTCCTTAAAAACTTTGCTAAATTAAAACACATAAACTGGGGGGATGGAAACGGGGAAAATTTAGGAAAAGTCTTGATAATGAAGACAAGGAACCTGAACTAAATGCAGCAAAACGATAAAACATGTTCCAAATGGATTACAAAGATCTCAGAAGCTGTCTTTGTACTATCTCAAGACAGCAATACAGCAGTTTCTAAGGCCAGTTATGATCAGTAATTGAAGTGGGAGATAGCAGGTCCTACATCAAGGATTCTCTGTTTGCTTTAGCAGGTATAGAAAAAAAGATTATTGGAAAATCAGGAAAAAAAAGATACCCAGACAGCTGTCAACAAGCTCATGAGAGTAAAACAAAGCAAACAAGTGGAATGCCGACCCTTGAAACATTCCCTCTAAATGCTGTTTTCAGGGACTTAGGTTTAGATTAATTTTGATTTTTAAAATAAAACAGTGAAGTACTTTAATACATATCATTCATGTTATATAATACACATCTCGGTTCATGTTAAGATATTGATTACACAGTTATTGTCTACCTACAAGGTGCCAATGAATAGATAAAGAGTCAATATGCTGTTAATACAGGTATCTTTTCGGAAGATCATGCACTGTGAATTTTGTGAAAATTTTAAGCAATTTCTTACCGTCCCATAGTCTCCAAAACTGAGTCTGTTAAATCATATGTTGGCATGACAATGTCTTTTGACTCACTGGACCCACACCATGAGAAGATGGGGTGCAGGTTCTCTGGGGACTTTCTTTTCTCCAGAGGCCAGTCACCCAAATTAACAAAAAATTCTACATCTGGCATTTTCACCTAAACAGAAGCAAAGTAGGCACAAATGCATTTTAATACAAAGCAGTATTCTTCTGCTGGCACCTTGCATTCTGAAAACAACCTCACTTAAGAGAAAAAATAGCCAGGTCTCTTAATATACTTAATGTACCTGTAATAAATCATTAAAAGATTAGAAACAAGTAAGAAGTTCTGAGACCACAGAGGAAAGCCTACAAGATAACAATTAGTTAAAAAAAAAATAAAATTGCACAAATTGCACAAAATTGACTTTATTTTTAAAAGGGATAGGAACACCACAGTTTAGAGGATGGTTTCTTGTTCTACTTTATATGATTGGCCAGACTATCTTTGTACCAGGCTGGCACTGGGATCTAATCAACAATCATATAGTTCCCAGGTAAGTGGAACCACCTTGTTGACTGTACAGAAAATTGATGTTGGGTAGTAAATCAATTTTCTGTTCCATCGGTGAACTGATTTCCCTGGTGTCTAAATGATGATGAAATCCAACAGAAGAAGAGTAACAGAAATGAACAGCTGTGATAGGAAGACCACAGTTTAGTTAGCGCTGGGGTTTTTTATCAGGCATAACATCCTCACTTATTTAAATCAGTTGGTAGGATGGAACCATATCTGAAGCCACTGTTGCAGCTAAAAGCCAAGGAAATACTGTTGATGGCCAGGAAGTGTAACAACAGGACAGACAGCACACTTGTACTGCTATCTAGAAATCTGATGCACCCATCTGGTGCATTTTGTGGAGTTCTGGTACATGCAAACAAAGCAGAAGGTACAAAGAAAGGCAGCTACTGGGATAGGGATGGCTCACGAGGAGAAACTGAAAATGCTGGTACACCTCAATTTGGAGAGCAGAAGGCTATGTGTGGTTGTTTTACAGAACCCTAAAGGTGTGTATAATGTCAGTGCAGAACTGGTGCCGTATCTGTTCTTAGTTCACTTTCTTCATGACATTTTTTTTTTAAATACAAATCTCCACTACAACCCCCTCAGTTTCCTCGTTTAGAGCACAATAATCCCAGTCAAATTAGCTTGTCTTTGCATGCACAGCCTTCTTGCTGGGAAGTTCTTTTGTAGAAACTGAAATGAGAACTGCACCATTTTCAGAAGATAAGCGTGTCACAGGTGTTACACTGACACATTACACAGGCTAACATTTCAGGATTCTTCTGTGGCCCAAACCGGCCTCATTAAGGTTCTAATTTATCTTTATGAACAGAGACAGCAATTAACAGTTTGACAAATATCAAACACCCTCCTACATCATAGAATCATTCAGGTTGGAAAAGACCCTTGGGATCATTGAGTCCAACCATTAATCCTCCGCTACAAAGTTGACCCCTAAACCCCCCAACACCACATCTAAATGACCCTTAAACACATCAAGGGATGGTGACTCAACTGCCTCCCTGGGCAGCCTGTCCCAGTGCCTGACCACTCTTTCTGTGAATTTTTTTTTTTGTCTGAAGATACTCTTCTCTGACAACGTAGGAAAATCTTTGGCAGAGACATCCTGAAATTCTAAGGACAGGCACCCAAAGCAATACATTTTGTCTTCAGTATACAGACCGACAGAGCAGGTTTTACTATGTATCTTTGTTCAGAGGGGGGATTGGCTCAACATTCTATAATCTTCAGCGCTAAACTCTGTTAGCACAGTGCCATCTAATGGTTAGTTAGAACGAACACTGGAAAGTATCAGCTGTAGTTTCTCCACATTCTCAATAGCAGTCATTCAACAGGTTAAACCTTCTTCTCCAACCCAATAGACATGTTCTCTCTCAGTGATGCTGACCTAACAGAAATTCCTGCAGTATTTAATGGGGATGAGACAAGCTGTTTTCTAGATCTGCAAACAGCTTCTGTCTCTGGAGTTAGCAAATCTTTTCCAACATTAAGCCTAAATACCTTTGCAATCTAATTCCATCATTTCTTGTCCAACGCTTCTGATGCTGAGAACAGCCTGCTTCCAAATTCCATAGATAATTCCTTTTAGATAATTAGGCTACATTTGTGTCTTCCCTTAGATACTCTCATATGAAGCAATTGCCACTTGAATTTATCTTCAATTAATTGTATGTCCAGTCATTTTTACCACTTTCCTGTGCAATGTCAGCAACTAAACAATCTTTCTTGAGGCACGACACCCAAAGGCAGACGCAGGCAGCAAGTGATCCATTACTAATCTTGACTACAGTGGAAAGGTTTCTTTGCAATTCTTTCCATCTGTTTTTTTTCCTGTTAATCTATGTCTTTAGCTTCTTGCAAACAGCATGCCACTGCTGAGTCACGCTGAATTTGGGATACTGTAACCTTCACACTTTTCTGCAGAAAAGAAGCACTCGCTCCCTATTTTAACTAGTTGTCACTGTGGGACTTATCCAGCCTCTTTGTAGTATCCTGCCCTTGTTGCTTCATTTCACCCATTTTTCCATACAATTTCCTTTACTTAAGAAAATATTCATTATGATCCTGTACTGTGAGGTGGTGCAGGTTCTTTCATTTTTGTTATCTGAAAGTTCAATAAGCGTATTCTTTAGTCCATCCTTCAGTCAAAATATAACTAAGTTAATAAATAGGGACTGAACCTAGGACAAATCTCTGAAGAATACACTTGTGATACCCTTCACCTCTCTGGAAACTTTGGCAGCTATTACTTAAGAAAGGATTTGCAAGCAGGTTACAGTAGTTTCTTCAAGGAAAAAATTTCCTGTCTTGTTTATGAGAAACTTGTGAGATGTAACCTCAAAAGCCTAACTAAAATTAAGCTATTTGACATCCATACAGGAAGCCTATTATCTTGTTATACAAAGAAATAATATAGTTATGACTTATTTTTTATGATAAATCCAAGTTGTTTCATACAAATTACCTTATGTTTCAGCTGCTTATAAACAATGTGTTTGGTTTTTATTAGATTTTTCAGGAAGTTTTTAGGTGAGCAACTCCATAGTTCAATAGCTCCTCTCTCCTTTGTCTTCTTTTTAAGACACATTGCTTTGTCTTTTTACAGTCAAAAATAGACATTAACATGGTTATCTCTGTATTCTTCCTACTCTCTTTACATAATAGTCACCTATTTGAGTGTGCTGAAACTTCAGCCCTGCTATATTGTGTCACTATGTACATAATGTCCTTTTTCTCCCAAAGTTTCCCTAGAAAGAGTCTGTGTGGTGTGTTTTGCTTGTACATCATGGGAGTTTCCCCACACGCTGACAGTTGGGCTTTTGATGCTTCTTCTCAACAATTCCCATCTTGTTTTTGACATATAGAATTTAATGGAGAATGATACACATTCCCTCTTTTTTTTATTAAGTCATCCTGTAAATTACAGTGACAGAGATTTCTATTAGATGCTACAGGATGATTTATTTAGTCTATAGAAAAAGCCTCACACTCTGTCCAAATCTATCAACTCTCCTATAAAAGCCTGTTGTTTGATTAACATTTGTGATACTCTGTACACTGATCAGATAGCATTCTAGAACATGACAAACAAGGAAAATCCATCTGACTTTTCCATTATTACTCTAAGAACAAGAAAAGCTTTTAAACAGCAACAGCAACAAATATGCTGAAGTGTCTTTCTTAGGCGCAGGCTTGGGACATAAGAATAAATGACTGTATAGTTATACTCACTTTTCTTGTCAAAGAAAGCAGTATGGCATCCATGAAAATTCTGAAACCAACATGTTCCCCATACGTCTTTATATAAACCTGAAAATAAACAAAGGCTTTACTGGTCTGGTGCTGCCATTTGAGAGGACAACTGGTACAATTTAGAGCTCTTTTGATCACTTAGTAACTAGTCAGACAGTCTGCCTGCCTGTATGGATGTATGAATCAGCTGGGAAGCTTTAGAAATCTCATCTCTTACTCATCACAGAAAAGTGACCAAAAAAAGGACGAGCTTTGCTTGCTTTGGCAGATGTTTTAAGTCTGTCTCATGGAAACAGAAACTGGTTGTGTTCCATTGTTCTTATTTCCATATTAAACTCTCTAGAAGTCGGTACAGTTTTGTTAGAAAGAATCATAGCTCTGATCCTCAGTGGAGCTCAAAGAGGTATCTCTTTACCCCAGAATTATGCACAATGTAATTTATCGATGTATTTATTTATTAGATGCTCGTGAGACCCTGCAGCAATAACAGAACAGGAAGCTGAATTAGCATTGAGGAGACTTGGGTCTGTGCCCCGTGCAAATTGATACCTTGGAAAGTAATCTTGTCTTTGTTGTGCTTCAGTTTCTTCAGTTGTAAGGTGGACAAAAAGCACTTTACCAGGTAAGACAGATATTGTTGAGCTCATAAACAAACTGCAAAGTATTAAAGGACGGAGAAGCAAGCAAGTAAAATTTCTTAAAAGAACATTCTACAAGAAGTCTTTCATCTGGGAACAACCAAACAGCCCACTTGTACAACTTGCCACCAGATCCCCGGATGGACTTCAGATCAACCCATTCCATACCTCATTATCTTTGATGGTGTAATGACACAAACTCTGTCTTTGTCCAAACCTCTGTGGAATTTCTGTTGCTATCTTATCTGGATCAACAATGGGAAAATGTGCTAGGTCTCTTTGAATCTGTGGAATGATTTGAGGGCAGTTCATCTCTTCCAGCCACACACTGCTCTCCTCCTGAGGGCAGTCACAGTTTTCATGGTAAACAGGTCCTATCAGGAACACAATTTTAATTTTTTTAGTAAGTCACACAATTGAGCTGTTGAGATGACAAAAAATGGTCAGGCACGGAGCATTTGTTGCTTGGGCCAAACCTTCAGCAACATTAAATGCATATGTTTGAACCTTTTTTTGACTCCAAACTGGATTCATGCCAAGATACTTTAGCTTCTGTGTGAGCCCTCTACATGTAATTGCTAGGGAACAACTTCACTACATTTGCTTCTTTTTATTATTTTGAATAGTACATGCAGGACACTTATAATTAATTCATAATTCCAATGGGATTTGATAGTTTGGAGAGGTACTGAGGTCTCACAGAATCCTATGCTAATCCTGGAAGGCATTCCGGGACATGGTTTGTGAGAAAAAGCCAGGATATGAAATCTGTGTGCAGTGCTGCTTCTTACCTTCTAAAATATATGGAGACTTTGCGACATGTTTACCTCCAGTTCTGACTTCTATCTTTAGGTTTTTGTAGCTTGCATACATCCTGTATCTCACGAGGAAGGAACCATCTTTCCTGTCTAATACTTGCACACCAACCCGAGTGAACTGCTCATCAGGAGCAGTGATCTTCACCTGGAATGCATTTTCGCCTGGTGATGAAGTGAACCTACCCAGAGAATAAGTGGGAGCTTAATAAAAAAAGGAAGCACGTAACAGCTTTCTTAATCTGATCCACTTCTTTTTCAAGTTGACAGATTTCCAGTGACCTCACTGAGCCACACTAGGTCTTTATGAGCTCATCCTGATGTTCACAGGGCAGGCATCATTTTTCCAAAGATAATTTTGCTAGGCTACCTAAAACATCTCATGCGGTTAGAAGCATTCAGCACCATGAAGGTTCCACTCAGATACTTGTGAACACCCCTCCAAAATCACTCGGTACCCTGTGTGTTGAACAGTGTTGGAAATACAGTCTTTGATTATATGGGAAGAGACCACCTTTAAAAATTCAGCACAGCTCCTGATTAGTAGTAGCTCAATTGTAGAATAATGGGAAGGTAGAGAGCATGCAGATAAATGGATCTTGGTAGATCTATCTTACTGTTCTGTCCTGTAGGGACAGGACAAGGGGCAAAGACTTTAAATGGAAAGAGGACAGATCTAGATTGGACATAAGGTGGACACTTTTTACAGTGAGGGCTTTGAGGCACTGGAACAGGTTGCCCAGAGTTGTGGATGCCTTCTCCCTGGGAGTGTTCAAGGCCAGGCTGGATAGGATCTTGTCCCACTCTGTACAACAGGGGAGGTGAATTGTTATGATCCCGTGACACAGGCTGTCCCTGAATGGCAGGCCCACAGAGGCAGTAGAGTCTTGGGGACTACTGAGGGCCACTGATACCTCCTCCCTCCAGACAAGCTCATTCTCTGTTCAGATCTTATCACCACACAAGGTTTGAGACATCGACAGTTACATTCTTACAGATGGGGCTTTGAGCAACCTGGTTCAGTGGAAGGTGCCCATGGCGGAGGGGTTGAAATAAGACAATCTTGAAAAGTCTCTTCCAATCCAAACCATTCTGTGATTGTATAGAAAAAAAAATACTAGAACAAGCTTCACTTTAGCAGCTCAGTGAGTCTGTTATTTTATATACAGAAGAAAAATGTTTCTAGATAATTTTCCAGGGATCATTTAAGAAAGTGAAGAATGAAATTAAAGTTCATAATCATTATGGTAGCTCATACGGAGAGAGAAAACAGATACTACAAATGCCAGTGTCTTGTCAGGGAAAAAAAAAAAAAATCAACAAAACATTACAGTGGGATGGTGTAATTCAANAAATCAACAAAACATTACAGTGGGATCGTGTAATTCAATGTGTATTTACATTTTGGTAAAACTCACCATATGCTAATCACAGAGAAATCTCCATAAAACCAATTAAAAAAAAATGAAAAGTGGTTAAGTTATCACATCACTGAGGTACTAACAAAGCAGGCACTGTCAAAATGCTGCATCTGCCAACTTTCTTCCACCTGTTTAAAACACAGTCCCAAATACCTACGGAGAGCTGGAGATACAGAGGTGGCAGGAGTGGCTGGACTGATGGATTACAGCCCAGCAGCCTGGTCACTTTTCCCAAATGCGTCCAGGCATTAACTAGAGAGCTGCCAGTGCAACTAAATGCAGAAAGTATTTACTCTCCAGGATGAGCTGAACTGGCAACTTGAAGAATTACATGTGCCACAGTGCATCTAATCTGGACAACCTGGATGGAACACTCCAAAGTTCCTATGTAGCTTGTAGAGTCAGGGTTTCTTTCCCATAGAAAGGGAAAAGTGTGAGTGTCCTCTCAAAACTTAAGTTTACTTATTTCATTTCTCTGAAGTTTACCTAACAGCCTACAGAGTAATTCCTAAACGACTCTACCAGTCTTGTCCCTGTGTGTTTAGGAGAAATTCTGATGTTCCTAACATTGGAGGCAAGCAGGACACCTGAGGAGGTCTATCATAAATTAAACACATTCGCTATTGTTAAGGTTTTAACAAAGCAGAATAAATCTTGTTGGCTGGACTGACACATGTGGTTTGCTATTGCAGATTTTCATCCTGTTATCTCATCCCCTTGGGCAGTTTGAGACTCCTAAAAAGTTTATTTAGCTTATTCTAAGTGACAGACGGAAAAAGACAGGCAAGGAGCCTTCAGTCTTCCCCTTCGACAAACCTGTAAGTAAATTTCTGCCTCAAGGGTGAAAGCGTCTCAGCCGGGACATGGGCGGGCAG
>VWZY01008658.1:100785-128145 GCA_013399075.1 Chloroceryle aenea | reverse complement strand
CAGCCGCGGCCTGCCCGGGCCGGCTTGGCTCAGCCCCGACTGGTTATTTCTATTTGCGGTGCTAATGCACCCTCGTTAGTGAAGCATACATGGGTCGTTTAATTCTTGGGTGATTCTTTTGTTTCTCAGAGATCGTCAGAGTAGCTAAGGAAGGAAGATGGGAGTACAAGGACTTTGGAAGCTTCTTGAGTGCGCTGGGAGACCTATAAACCCAGAAACGCTGGAAGGAAAGGTTCTCGCTGTTGGTATCCTTTAAAAGTAAAGCCGAGGAACCAAATTTCTGAGGGAGACTGTTGTAGCTATTTCCCGTATTTCTACGTGATTATTTATTTGTTTAAATCATGACCACCTTTTGATGAGTAGATTTAATGTATTATAGTATGTGGAATACTAAGCTCTTTTTTTTATCTTTAAGCGAAAGCTCTTTTTATCTTTAGAAAAAAGTCTTTTTAATAGGATCTTCACACAAATGCTGGATTATAGGATTTTGTGCTTTATAAGTAAATGTGTTTTATAAATAAAAAGTCACAGCAGGAGTACAAGCTGAAAAAGTTTAAGTACTTTTGCATCAACTTTCCTATCATATATGCTTGGTTAAATGCTGGAAAGACATGGAAAGCAGTTACCCTTCATTTATTTGTAAAAATGACCGGGGAGATGCTACTTGCACAGTTCTTTCTACTCTGCCTCTGGTCTAGGGTGGTAAGGGCAAGAATCCCTTCTCTGGAGTTCAGAAGTGTTTGCATAACATTGGCTTTGATAAGCCAAACTTGGAACAGTGGGCAAAAGCCCCTCGGTCAGATAAGTGTGCTTTATAGAAACTATTTATGTGCTCTATGAGTAAGATAGCACGTTTTCTCCTCTTAACGGTTCTTTAAGATATCAGTATTTGGTTGAACCAAGCAATAAAGGGAGCCAGAGATCGTGGTGGTAACTCCATCCAGAATGCTCACCTCCTCACTCTGTTTCATCGGCTCTGCAAGTTACTGTTCTTTCGCATTCGGCCGGTCTTTGTTTTTGATGGGGAGGCACCGCTTCTCAAGAGACAAACCTTGGCAAGTACCTTTGCTGAGTCATTGCAATGCATATTAGGATGTATGTCCCCCAATACTGAGTGGCTGTTTTCGGTTTCCTTTTTTACTCTGCTTGTGGTTCTGCACTAGGAGGATGGAGGGCTTGAAGTGCAGTGCTGGGCAGTGTGGTTTACAGTCCCAGTCTTTGTTAGCTGTTGCAGCAGCTCCCTTCAAGTTAGACTTGTGTAGAAACAAGACTGCAGGTGGCACAAGCCTCAGTCTTGCTCTAGGATGGACCCAATCTTACCTCTTGGGAGCATTTGTACCCACAAGCTGAAAACTATTCCTGAGTTTCACTGTGGAAACCAATATAGATTTAGAGGATCTAAATGGGGACTGTGTCCCCATTGATGTAGGATGAGTTAAGAATTGCTCATAGACTCAGAATACAGAATTGCAGAATACTTGGAATTATAACATTTATTCCCTGAATATGTACCTTCAGCATACATCAAAATCTCATTGGTGTTAATCCTGTTTTCACAGGCTAAGAGAAGACAAAGAAAGGAAGTTGCTGTTAGGGATTCCAGGAAAACTACTGAGAAACTCTTGAAAACATTTCTGAAGAGACAAGTTATCAAAACTGCACTTGGAGGCGAAAGGTAAGAATAAAAATTATTTCCCCCTTGTTTTTAAGTGGCAAGTAAGTTTTCCTGTTACTTTTAATCATGGTTGTGTTTTTTTCCTTTCCCTAGCAATGAAGCTTTGCCCTGTATTACACAGGTTCGAAGAGAAGAAGTTGATGATATGTATGTATTGCCACCTTTAGAGGATGAAGAAAAGAACAGGTAGGTGGAGTTAAAAATAGCTTAAATGGCTGTAATAAACTCAAAATATAAGCCACATTTTTTAATGCTGTTGAAAGGCCTTTGACCTGTGAGACTCCATAGTGTGCACATGTTATTTCTTTAATTTATATTTTATATCAGTTTCTTTTGGGAGAGTTTGGTTTGTAGCTCTGGATACAGAAGCCTTCCCATTATTTATGGGAAAGTAAACAGAAGCAACTTTAGGCCCATGGGTTAAATTTCCCACTGGATTCATGTTTAAGGATGAAAATGATACCTCAGTCTCTGTGGCCATATCTGTACTACTGAATGGAGCTGATTGTTCAGCCTTGGGGAGCTGGTGTGTGGCAGCTTGATTGTGGCTTGTGTCCCCTCATTCAGTACGGTAGATGTGTTCAGCAGAAGTAGGCTTTGCTTGTACTTGTCAAACTTGTGACATCTTAAATAGCACTGAGTTGGAATGGGGAGCTGTCCGTTGGATTATTCTTTGCACATCGTATGTATGCTTTGAATGCTGACCAAATAAGAATCAGGTAGCTATTTAAACACCAGCAGTTGTCTCAGTGTGGTTTTAACTGAGATAAGTTTGCCTTCTTGCTTTATGTTCAGATCTTTTTGACTTGTGTATGTATTTACATGCATGTATATGTGTGTTTGTGTGTATATTCATATATATGTGAGTACTTTGATCTTGTGTGTGAATTTTCAAACGTGCTGGTGAAGTGATGACTAAAGTCTTTCTGCTTAAAATAGGAACTTTAATTTCCTAGGTAAATACCTACATCTTTTCTTCTTTTTGTCATTTCTAGTTCAGAGGAGGAAGATGAAAAAGAATGGCAAGCGAGAATGAGCCAAAAAAAGATGCTGCAGGTAAGCACATCATAAATTCCCTGAATAATCCTTTCATTGATCTGCTATTCTTAAAAGACAAATGAAAGGGTCCAATAAAAAGAAAGCATTTGGAGGTACAGGTCTTACTATAATATTTCTTTTCAAGCAAAGAAGTTAATTTGGAGTACTCTATGAATTGCTACTAATGAGCACATACAAATGCAATTTTCTCCACTAGAATACAGCAGAATAGGAATTTCTTATAGTACCTTTTTTTTCCCATTGGACAACTTTCTTTGGACATGTGGAGGAGAAATGGGTTTTTGTGATGATGTAAGTGAAATGTGTGCATCTTTGCACATGTGTATGCAAATATAAGACAGCATATTTAATAATTCCCATGCTTCTTCAAATATTAATTGATGTTAAGGCACTTCAAACCCTCAGTTTTTGTGAAAAAAATCTGTTCTCTTCTGATGTGCTGATGTCATGGGAAGAGGAGAAAAGAAATTAAGTTAAGAAGGTATTATGAACAATAAAATTATCTCTGCTTTCATCAAAGCAAAAATAACATTTCTAAGAGTCTTTTTTGGTTTTAATGTTTGACATTGTTCGTGTTCAGAAGGAGAACTTCTTTGTAATGGTAAGATCAAACTAGCTGAGGCTGTATGACCTGATTGTGATTTAAACTAAATATCTTTTTGTAAAAAGAATAAACCCAAGTTTCTCTGTATAGTGCACAGCAGTAATTATGTTCATTGTTATTTAATTATATAGTAGTTGCCTTTTTTAAGTGGTTTCTTCACAGTAGGGGAAGTAGAAACAAAGATTTTGTTTGTTTGTTTTTGTTTGGAGTGGCACTCTAAATATTTAATATTGTTCTTTCTTTGCTGTAATATAAAGTACACACTTTTGTTCTGCATATTTATAGGAAGAATTATGTGAAAACCCTCATTCTGTAGATATTGAATCAGAAGATTTTAACAAGCTGCCTCCAGAAATAAGACACGAGATATTGACTGATATAAAAGAATTTACAAAGCGAAAAAGAACGTTATTTGAAGCAATGCCAGAGGTAATATTTAAAGCAGTTCTCAAGCCAGCAGCATGGAGTTATTGCCATTAATGCAGATGAAGATTACATAAAAGTATTACATCTGGAAGGTGTTGCCCCCAAGCCTGATAAGAGATATGTTGAGAGGAAAAACACCCGATGGGATAATGCCTCTTTAACAGAGGCCTTCTGTGTGTCTGTCTATTGAGCCCTGTCTCTCAATTTCCACTAAAATTGACAAAGCCAATTCAGTTCAGCAAGAATGAAAAAAAAATCAGCATTGCACCCAAGATTTCAATTGCAAGGACATACCACTAGTGTGGATAAACCAGGAAGGGTGAATGCAGCTCGGGATTCCAAACCCTCCGGTGGTTATGGGAGCTGGCAGCTGGGAAAAGGCTTTTGTAGCTTAGGTAGATGTGGTCCTGAAGCCATTCAGAGACAAATGGAGAATCCTGTGGGGTTGCTGCTACAATGGCTTTTCAGGCACAGCTAGTTTTTAAAAGTGAAATATGTTAGATCAAATGCTTGCTTATGTCCAAGTGTAAGCTAAGAACCATCATCTTAAAACCATCCACATGTGGATTTTGTTAGAATTACCTTATTTTTTTAAGGTGGAGACCAGCTTCATTAGCTAGCTAAGTTTCTTTGGTCACATCATTTGTGTTTAGCCAGCATTCAGAACTACTTAATGATATTTTTAGGACTTCTGCATGTTACTGGGCTAGTGTTGCTGTTGCTTGGGAGAGCAGCTGCCAGTATGAGACAAACTTTACCTGCTTAAAAGGAAACTCTTAAGAAGCTTTCCATGGTGTGGTAAATGAACTTGCCTAAAAGGTGTGGCTAGTGGTGTTTTATTTAAATTCACTTGGTTGTTTTCTGTCTTTTGGGTTGGTTTTGGTTGGTTGTTTTGTTGTTGTTGGTTTTGTTTTTTGTTTTTTGTTTTTTTTAAGGAGTCTGATGAATTCTCCCAGTACCAGCTTAGGGGGTTGCTTAAGAAAAGCAGTCTCAATCGGTGCATAGAAAATGTACAAAAAGAATTGAATCAGCAGCACTTGGGTGAAATCCAAACACAATATGAAAATGAAGGTGGTTTTGTGAAAGAAGTGGAATCTAGGAGGGTAATGTCTGAAGATACTTCTCACTATATCTTAATAAAGGGTATGTCAGGTTTAAATTTTGTAAACCCTCTTGTTTGCTGTGTGCAGTCTGCAGCTGTCAGGTTTAAGAAAAAACTGACTACTGTTTACAGGTGCATGTAGTCCATACTTTGTATGAAAAGTGCATTACTGCTAGACATTGAACTAACTGATCTGTAAATATGTAGAAAAATTGTTTATTGATCTTTATATAATGATGTTCATTATGTAAATGGAATGTTAGTATAAACCAGCTTTTTGCTAAAAAAAAAAATCAACAAAGCTCTTTCTTTTAGGTATTCAAACAAAAGAAGGTACAAGTAGAGACTGGGAACCTACTGCAGGACCCTCATCAAAAATTCCTGAATATATTAAATCAAATAAAATCAGTGAAGCTCCTGCTAATGCAAAACTAATTGCACCTGACCAGTTGCAGACAGAGAAAGATAACAACGTAGTGTCAGCACCACCCTCTCCTCAGACTTTGCTTGCTATCCAGGCAGCTATGGTAGAAAGCAGCTCAGAAGAAGAATTGGGGGATGAAGATGCAGGACGACTGAACATGGATCAGCGTGTGACAGAGGAAGGCAGTTTGTCTCCAAGAACACTACAGGCAATTCAGCAAGCTCTGAGTGATGATGATAAAAAGGAGGAAGTTGTTAGTGTTAGAACTGTTGGGGTGCTATCAGCAAGATCAGAACTGAAGGATTTTCTGCTTAGCAGCTCAGATGAGGAAGATCAGGTTCCTGAAGTTAAGGAGGGAAAAAAAATACCTACATCTGCAATTCATTTGCCAAACCCAATAATTATGCAAGACACTGAAGTTGAACAGAAGAGTCAGGAGTTGGAAAAAAGTATGACACCCAAAGACACCACTCTATCCAGAGCTGAAAATTATTCTTGTATTGACAGTAGGAGAAAAGGCAAAGATGATGTAGGCAAAGAAGAAAATGGTTCCAAAATAGACTTAAATTCGTTGGGAGATGAGGATACAAGTTTGTGCATGCAGAAGCCAAGCTGTTCTCCTGTACAAACTAATACAGGGTCTTTGATTCATGCTGAACTACCAGACTTTTCTAAAAATGAAGAAAACTTGAAAAATTCTGCAAGTATAGAGGAAGTAATTTTGCAAACAGAGGAGAATATATCCAAGGTACAGAAGGATATTAGACTTTCTCTAGAAGCAAAAGGTCCTGAGGAGGAAAGAGGAGGGATACCACAGTCTGAAGACCTTGATTCTGATGGTATGTGCTTGCTTTTTAATTGTGTAGAAAGATAAGAAAATAGAACCTTATTGTATTTGTAGTCAGTCGAAGTTAACCTTTTCTCCTAGCAAAAATTGCTTTCAAATACATCTATTCCTACATATGTAAGAGGTAGAAGGAAAATCTGAGCTGTTTTCTTTTTCCCTTGGTGTTACATCTTTGAAACCCGAGTATCCAGTACAGGGTCAGGAAAGCATGCTGTTGTGTACATTGAACTTAACTGGTATCTTAATGGTCTACCACTTGGTTTCTGTAATTTCACAATCCTTACATCTATTTCCTATGTATAGGGAAAAAAAAAATCGCTGCCCTAATTAAAATTGCATGCAAATACTTCTTTTTAAACAAGCAGCAGGAAGTTTAAATCTTTATTTTCCTATAACAGGAAGCTTTATTGAAGTGGATACTGAAATCAGTAATGAGGCCGAGTTTCCTACTAAATATGATGAAAAACCGGGTGATGAAACAAGACCTGCAGAAGTGGAGACAGACAGACATGATACTGTCACACAGGACTTGCTGGGGGAGCCCGATGAGGTAGAGCTGGCAAATGATCAGAATGGTGAAAGAGAAGGTGGTGGTAAGGACGCAGCAGATGAGTGGCAGGATGTCAGTTTGGTAAGTCCTTGTTACTTGTTCTGAACTATTAATTAAGTGCTCTGTGCTCAAGTAGTGTTTAAGAAAGACTATTGGACAGCTTCTTACTGTTTTGTTGCTTTCACATATCGTATACATATCTAATTCTATGGGAACTGATTTTTTCCTTAAAGATGATGTTTAACCACAATCTGTTTTAAATCAGAGAGCAACTCTGAAGCGTTTAGCATTCTGATGAATAAACCTGTCTCTGGTCTTAAAATTTACACCGTTAGAGAAAATATCACAACTTCCAAGTTGTTGAAATAATTAAAATCTTGGCTTTTATATTTTCAGGAAGAACTAGAAGAATTAGAAAAGGACCTTTCTGCTGAGCAGAATATGCTTCAGGCTCAAAAGCAGCAGCAGGAACGTGTTGCTGCTTCTGTAACAGGACAGATGTTCTCAGAAAGCCAGGTAGTATTTGTTGAATCATTTTTATTTGATATACCCTGATATTGTTCTCCCTCTACCCCAGGCAAGCATTTTCTCAAAACTTGTTAGTAATTTTGCTTAATTATGGGTAACCTTTTTTACTTTTTAGAAGCATGTTTTTTTCAGTCTGCTTGGTTTAAAATACTGACAGTACTGAGAGAATATTAAATTCCAACAATGATAAATAACTGTTATTCTAAAATAATAATGAAATTACAAATAAATCCATATTTATATTTTTTTTAAGCCCCAACTTTTTAAGGTTGGGCCACTTTCATCTTTTCATGTTTCTGCAAAAGGTTCAAACTGAATAAGAAAAACAGGAAGTTACTTTCAAGCAGTATGGAATTGATGTAATCTGGATGTTAGGTAAATTGTGATTTCTCCATGGGATTAAAGGTAAAAGCATACAAGAAATCTGCATGCTAACCAAGGTCTGTGGGTAGCTGATTTTAAAGAATCTCACCAGTAATACCTGCAAAAGCCTTTAACTTCTCTTTCAGGATTAGCATTTGAAGGCTAATGCAACCGAAGGCAAGGACTACTTGCAATACAATGTATTTGGGATAACATATCCATAATATAGTAGACTAGTGATAGTATCTATGATGGAATGAGCTTATTCTAACAAATAATTCTGAGAAGTATATAAATGCTTTTATTTTCCTTGCATTAAACGTATAATTTTAGATAGTCTGAGAATACTTAGGATTTGTATTTTCTTTGTTAAATATTCATTTATATTTGTTTCTTGAGGTCATTTTTTTTAAAGGTCAGTAGATTGATGCACCACTGCAGTCAAGCAGTAGAGTAGAAGTTCATTCTTCAGGTGAAATATTAACTGTTTTGTCTCTGTCCTACAGGAGCTGCTCCGTCTGTTTGGCATTCCGTATATTGAAGCTCCGATGGAGGCAGAGGCACAGTGTGCTGTATTGGACCTTACTGATCAGACCGCTGGGACAATCACTGATGACAGTGATGTTTGGTTATTTGGTGCACGACATGTTTATAAAAATTTCTTCAGTCAAAACAAATATGTGGAATATTACCAGTGTGTCGATTTTCAAAACCAGCTAGGTAAGCCTTAGGTATTGATTGTTAAATACAGTCTTCAGTAAGGCAGCACTGCCACATATATTTTAGAAGTTGTATTTTCTGCAGAGTTTTGTGTGTCTACATTGTTACTACAATGCCTGCTCTTTTGAGAGTCTTCAAAGGCATTTGGTTGCCTATACATTTTTTTACTGCCAGATGGTCCCCCTGAATTTGCAGACGTGTGCATTTAATACACTGAGTTAGTACGATGATCACTGAGGCTGGAGGTGTGGACTACGATAGTGGTTTCTGGGTAAATGTCAACATGACTTTTCTGACATGGTGGGAAAATTATATTCTGATGTTATCAGATTTAGAGTCTTCTAGAAACGGAAGTTAATTTTAGACATACTGACACATAATGTATTAGAAGAGGATTTGGCATATGTATATACTCTGTAAAAGGTTTTTCATTTACCTCATACTGGAAGCTTTTTTTTCTTTCAGGTTGCTCTTGTACGTTGCCTATACATTTATTAGACTAATCAAATTATTAGACTGGTACTTGCTAACTTTCTTGAACTACTAAACTTGAGTTTCACATAGTATGTTAAGGATGTTAAGTATGTTAAGGAAAATGAGACAATATTAAATTTATTCATCGTTTAAGCAGAACTCTTATAAAATCAGTTTTGACTTTTTTAAAGGTGAGGGAAGGTATAGACTTGGAAGTAATACTTTAATGGCTTTGGCATGTAAAATTTGAAAACATTTTTACGTAGTGAAAAATGGGTCTTTGTTTTCCCAGCAAATTCGATGAGAAATATTTTCTCCTACTTATACCCACTTAAGTATGCTACTGTAGTTCACTAATAAAGGATTGCTGTAAAAGTCTCTGTGATTTTTAGCTGTTTAATAAAGTAAAAAGCCAGATGTTTTATTTATTTATTGGTTAGGGAAATCCAATCATCATTGGTCTTCGTGTCACATTCCTCTGCAGTCCTGTACTACTTCTCCTTTTCCATGCGTTTTACACGTCTGTCTTGACAGTTGATGGATATACTGACCAGCATGCTAATGGGCTTTGTGTGCTTAAACTCAAACCCCTACTTTTCTCCACTGATTTTTTTTTTTATTTTTTAATATAGATATATTTTAAAAAAACCCAGCTAACCTCCTGAAGCTGGTCACTGAAAATCAGTGTGATTGCTTCAGATCTTAGAGCATCTCAAGCAGATGTGGCTAGCTGAGTTCTTTCTGGTTGTTTTGCAGGCTCTTTTGGTAAAGAAGAAACTTATCTTTTTGTTAACTAGAGAAATATATGTAAAATAATATCTCTTAGAAACCCAGAATTTGCCAATGGTCTTTACATTGTAAAGTTTTGGCAAGATGTATTTGCCAATTTAGCACAACTGCTGGTACTTCAGCTAGCAGTAGCATATTGACAGTGCTCCAGAATATAATCTAGCGAATTCTGATGTTGAATTAAATGTAATTTTACAGAAGTAATGCCTTTGTGTTCTTGTTGGGTTTCATCTTTTAGATAATACATTATGTTTTCAGTCATGAGAGAACAGATGGTGAATCCACTGACTCTGTTTGGTTTATGCACTCTCTTTTACAGGGTTGGATCGGAGCAAGCTAATTAATTTGGCATACTTGCTTGGGAGTGACTATACTGAGGGCATCCCAAACGTTGGCTTTGTAACAGCGATGGAGATCTTAAATGAATTTCCTGGGCATGGCTTGGAACCTCTCTTAAAATTTGCGTATGTTTCATTGTATTTTCCCATATTGTCTCTCTGCCATATGAACGAACGTTTAGTGAACATACTTTTATGATGCTTAATGTATAAGAAAACATACAACCATCGTTAAGGCCACTAAGTTAATTGCAAAATACATGACTTTGTTATATGACTATTTGAAATGGCAGGTAAATAAGATGTCACATTGATACAGAATTAGAGTGAGACTAATGAAGACAGTATAACAGCTGTAGAAATGTGCAGCTGCCCCTGAGTTTGTTGCAGAGCTGGATCTGTAGTGGAGTGGAGGTTTATTCTCCCTGAGTTTGTGAGAAGGTGCTGTAGCTTGCTCGTAGAGAAAAGAGACTTGATGAGTGAGGAATGGATGACCTGGAAAGAGACAGACAAGTAGGTCGGGGGGAAAGAACAAGCTTTGAAGAGGGCTAAGGCAGTTGTACTAGCAATAACAAGGAAGCATAGAAGTTTTTTGGCTTTGTTGTTTGTGGGCTTTTGCTGTTTTGTTTGTTTGGTGGGTGTTTGTTATTTTTGTCTTTCCTTGCATACCAAAAAGCTCTATAAACAATCATTATGTGTGGAATATCTTCCCCAGGTGACCTGAATTCATGGCCTTCTGTTTATCAGTTCAGGGGGAATCTATCTGTGGCTTATAATGGCTGCATTTCTTGTGTGTGTTTTGTCTTTTCTATCTTCAGATTATATGTGCCCTTGGTAATTTTTTTATTTGGAAGTAGTGTACTTCATCTCATAGAGTAGTAACTGAAGAAGGGAGACTAAAGCTATTGAAATTAGCATGGTGGCTCTTGATATTCAAAATTACATCTTATGGAGACAAATAATTACTACCCTCTGTTTTTCAGTGAGTGGTGGAATGAGGCTCAGAAGAATAAGAAATTGAGACCTAATCCACATGATACAAAAGTCAAGAAGAAATTGCGGGAGCTGGAGCTTTCTTCAGGTTTCCCAAATCCAGCAGTGGCAGAGGCATACCTGAAGCCTGTGGTGGATGAGAGGAGGGGTTCCTTCACTTGGGGGAAGCCTGATGTAGAGCAGATCAGAGAATATCCTTTTACTACATGTCAGGACTTGTCAGCTGGGGTTAAAGTTCCTAGGGCTGGTTAGTGAGTGTCAAATATGTAGCATCCCATGGGTGTGAGGGGCCCCAACCCCTGGAAGGGGAGGGAGTGCAGCCATGTACGTGTGGTGTTCAGGCTGCTCTGCCCTCCTGAGAGAGTGGGCTGCTGCACTTTGCATGCAAAGAGAGTCTGGTGGCTGGACTGGCTGATTTGTTCTGATGTTTCTTTAACTTCTGTGCCTGTTTCTAGACTTGGGGTGGGATTGTTTGCACGCTCCCATTTCCCATCCTTCACAAATAAGTTTCAAAACCTAGCTGGAAATGGTGATTCAGTCTGCTCTTTATCCCTACTTATTCACTGCGTGCCTTGTAGTAATTTCTATTTCTTGTATCCATTGCAGCTTGAACTGCAGGAAATTGTTGAAAAGTAGATAGCAATGCATGCATTGCTAAGTGTTTTAAACAGTAAGTGAAAATTCCAGTGTGTAAGTGAAAAAATAAGATTACTTGCAAGTATTTTGTCTTATGGCAGTACCATGTATCCAAAATGAGCTCTGCCTTCACTGAGGCATGCTTTTGGAGGCTCTTTTGGTAAAGAAGAAACTTATCTTTTTGTTAACTAGAGAAATATGCTTTTGGAAATCTTCATATTAGATGAAAAGTTATTTAACTAACAGAGATGATTAACAGCATGATTAAGATACATAGTGTAATAATGGAACTGTCCACATAATTCAGCTCTAAGAACTTGGAGTATTTTTCTCTTGCTTCTTAGTAGAAAAAGCTTTGAACTAGTCTCACACTCCTCTAGACTTCTTTGAGGAATTTTCATTTTATGTGTTTAGAAAATACTAGCAATAGCCATTTTGTAAAGTTCCTTAACTTTCTGCACATTCTGTCAGAATCGCTTTGGCTGGACTAGGACAAAGATAGATGAAGTCCTTTTTCCTGTGATAAAACAGCTGAACTTGCAGCAGGTAAAGTATGAAACTGTATAGCTTAAGGGTAACTGGGAAATCGTAAGAGAAGGATTTTAAAATGAAAAGGCTTTAAAATAAATTTCTCAAAACCAGATTTGACCATGCATTTTTTTAATCTTAATATGTACATTTAAAAGTCATTAAACTTACTTTTCTGGACTTAATTTCTGTATGATTTGCATGTACTGTGGGGCACTCTACATAATTCCAATAGTTGGCTTCAAATTTTGTCCTCTGTCAAGCACCTATCTCAAGTCCAGGGACTTGCTGTTTGTGCTGGATGTAGCTGAACCTTTGGGTCCCTCAGGCACCCTTAAGTACTTCTTTTAAAAGAAGTCAGCGTGCTGTCTCTAAAAATGTTTTACAAAAATGCCCCTTAGAAGTGAAGTCAGACTGACCTCTCGGTACCATCCATATCCCTCGAGGAGAGTGCAGACTGAACCTTTGAGCAAGTGCTCGTTAATATTGCTATGATTTCCAAATAAACTTTCTATCAACTTCAGTAAAACGTAGAAGTGGATAGCGGTGCGTGCTGTGATACTGGGAAAGTCCGTTGTAAAACTGATCACCTAAGATCAGATTAATTTCTCCTTCTGCCATTAGAAGATAGATATGTGCTCTAAACCAGATTGTCTCTATCACTCAAAAGAGTGAAAGGTACCAAAACTTGTAGTGAAATCTGTGTAATTTCAAGTTGGCTGGAACATCCTTTTGAAACATCTGTCCCTCTTAGACAGTTTTAGGGAGAGCATGGAGAGCTAGGTTAGTCAATACAGCAAGCCTAGCTGTGGATGAGTAGCACAGACCCATTGTGTGGAATTGCTTCTAGTTCTACTCTTAGATCTTTACACTGTAGCAGCATCTGTTACAATGAACTCCAGTCAAATGGTGGCATTTTGTTGCACTAGCACATGCAAATGTAAAGTACACTTACAGCGTTTGCTTAGTAAACATTCTGTTGTTTTAACAGCTTGAAGCTGAGGATGTGTTTGTAAGGACATACTTTAGAGCACTACAGAGATTCTCTGTATTAGGGTTGAAAATGGCAACATGTCAAACCAACAGCCACACAGTGTTTGGAAAATTTCACTGGAGTTTGCTTATTAGTTTCTGTAAATGTTGCATAATTTATAATAAAGTATAGGTATTACTTCAATAATTCATCTTATTGTTCACATCTGTCTGCATGCATATTCATTTCATTAATCCTTTTATTGGGATGTTTTATACTGAATATTCCTGCATTCCCATCACAAAAGCATCTAAAAATGTTTCTGTTTTTAATTTTGACAGACTCAGCTTCGGATCGATTCGTTCTTCAGACTAGCACAGCACGAAAAGCAAGCTATTAAAAGTCAAAGACTGCGCAGAGCTGTGACTTGTCTGAAGAGAAAGGAAAAAGAAGAGGCTGATGAAATTCAGGAGGCCACTGCTGTTATGGAGATTGAACTTAGCCAGCATGGTGAAAGGGAAATGGAGGGTACTGCAGGCTGTGCAGGTCATCATGCTGTGCCAACAGAAGTCCAAAGAGGAAAGAGAAGAAAATGTTCAGATTCCAGAAAAGAACATTTATATGGCGGTGGCTTTATTGGGAATTTGCATCTTTCAGAAACTTCTAGTGACTCCTCAGTAGAGGAATCGGAAAGCAGAGGTTCAGGCAAGGGCAAAAGGAGGAAAAATATTTCTGCAGTGGAAGCAGCAGATCACAAAGAGGAAAAGGGGTGCAGTAGCTCAAGTGGTGAGGATGAAGAACTGGGAAACATAGTCATGGTGACGGCGAAACCTGTGTTTGAGGGCAGAAAAAAGAAATCACGAAGTCAGAGAGGGAGAAAAAAGTCCTAAAGAAAAAAGAGAGAGACTGTATGTGTGTTTTTTTTCTTAACTAAGTTTTGTAAATATGCTAATGAATTTTTGATAAATAATAAATTATTCCTATTTATGTATTTGTCATATATTTTGTGTCCAGAACTAAAGACTTCATATGCTGAAAAAAAAAATATTTTTGCACATTTACTTGTAAAGACCTAGATTGCACTTGATGCAAGCTTTTTGTTTCAATATTTTAAAATTGAGCCAGAACCTGATGCCCATTCACTCACGTTCTAACGGAGGCGAGGTGGCCATTAAAAATCACACACAATCTGTTTCCTGAACTTCAATCTTAAATGAAATTTTGAAAGAAACTTGGAATATTTCTAGGTGCTGAGAGGAGGAAAACCATCTCTTTTAGTGTTGTTTTTTATCTCCCGTCACTGTGCCTGTCTCAGAAGTTGTGTTTGAAGTGATGTTGCTTATTGAACAGGTCTTGAGACAGCATCAGCCCTTGTAAAATCTCATGGGAAATCATACAGTACAGTAAATCCTTATATATCCTGAGCTACTGTAAATATTTATGTTCTGAATGTAAATGTCCTTTTTCTAGACTAGCAGTTACACAACCCCAACTAAAGACAGTTTGTCCACAGAATTATGTTCAGAGGTACCCATGTGTTGCAGCACTTGTGGTGAATTAATTTGTGAAACAGTGCATTAGGCTGAGACTTTCACACCCCCACCCCACCTGCCTCTGAATGATTGTAGAATGGATTTGTAGCTCCTGTGGAGTAAGACAGAAAAGCACTGGATGCTGCCAGTCATACTGAGATTCTTGCATTGCACTTCAGTCCTCCTTGCTTCTTTTGTCTGCTCATCTAATGTTTCTGCCTCATTTATCATTGTTTCATTGCTTGAAAGTCCATGTCCATACAATTAACCTCTGCAGGAAACGAACCTTCCCAAAAGGATGAAAGGCTGAGGTGACCTGGGTAGCATTTGACCCCTGGAGTTGCAGAGAGTCGGATACTTAATGTACAGTGTTTGCCTGGCAAGAAACTGTCATTTTTGATACTACTTCAGTAAAAGATTATCACACTGGAAGCAAATTCTCAGCCTGGACAGACAGTTTACAGCAGTGTTTTGTAAATCGCCCATCAGTATTATTAAATTTTGCTTTAAAGGTGTAGATGGGGCCTTGGTGGTTTGTTTGATAGTTGCTGAATGTAGAAGAGCTCCCATCAATTTCTTCTTTTAAGTGGGGTACACAGACCTTCAGTTCTCTGTAGGGCTTGTTTAGTATTTCTGAACAGCAATTTCTTATTTTTCAATAACATCTACAAACCCCAGTTGAGGTTGAAGCCTAATTTTGCTAAAAACACCCATCAAGTAAGAGACAGTTCTTACCCTGAATTGGTTACAGACTAAAGAAGCAAGGTCTTAAAATACCTGTATTTGTTCCCATGGCAGTGAGTGGTTGTGATCTGCTGAGCGAATGTACATCTTGTACGTACAAAAGAGGAGTGGCTCTCTGTAACGGGGCATGTCAACAGCTGCCTCACGGGGGTAAAGTGGGCTAGGGTTTGGGGGGCTGTGCACCTTATTATAATCCTGCATTCCAACAGGAGCATGCATTCACATGCCCCTGCCCCTCTGTAAATTGTGCTCAGCTTTCGAAGTACCTCTTGGACTCTGAAGAATGCCACGTAACTCTTCAGTTACCTTCAATAGTGAGTAATTACTAACATTATGCCACTATCTTACTTTTTGTAAAAGAAAATACTCCAAAGTTGATTCCTTTGTCGGTTGGAACTCCCTTGCCTGGAAGCCGTTACGAAACCTGCTCCCTTACATAAGCGATGGTGTGGGCTGTGTCCACTCTGTGGCCGTGCTGCAGCTGTCGGCATTTTATTATTGCTTCTGGTGTGGGGATGTTGGCAACGGGTGACAAGCGCTTCAGAGCACACTTGGACTGCCTGGGAGGGAAACGACCAGGAAGATAAGGACTGTTTTTGTTAGAGTACCATCTTTGGAAAGCTGCGGGAGATTGAGGTAATGGTGACTGAATCGCGGTGGATGCTGCCTGTGGTATTTTGCTTGTCTGGGCCTTTAAGTTACTTGTTATCATTTACCTTAAATGGTGCAACTCGGCAACTGGGTTGTTCTGCACTGTTTCATTGCTTCTGGTACTTCTCAATTCACGTGTTAAAGTCAGACAGGTTGCTGTGTAGTTCAGGGTACCTCAGGATAAATTTAAAAGAAGAAAAAAAAAAAAAGAAGACCACAAACCCCAAAGGTGGTCCCTTTAAGGGTGATATTATAGGGCGAAGTTGCTTGTCCTTCAGAATGCAAAGGGAGTGATTATTAATCTGTTATTTTTGTCTTCTAATGGAAAGAAAATCTGTCTTGTTTTTATATTTCTGAAGTAGATGACAAGCTGATTGATGTGTGTGACATTTGCTGCTTAATGTTGCAGTAGTTTCTAATGCTACTTGTCATTCTGAAGCTGCATGCAAAGACACTGAATCCTATGAAATCAATTCTGCCCCCATGCAATGATATTACTACTGCTAAGTTATAGACAGAAAACTAAGAGCAGTATTTTTGTTCTACAAATTACAGTGATGTGTAGAAACTCTCTAAGTTATTTTTTCACACTCAGGTTGGCTGCTGGCATTGTGATGATAAGGTTAGACATTAAACTTGTGTGTCTTTTGTAGGGTGAAGTCAAGAGAGTATAGTTCATCCTTTCTAACAAGACAGGGCTGTTCTGTATTGTCCTCTTTCAGCTAAAGCCTTGAGAGAAAAACCTGCCTTAGGCAAAAAGGTTTCCTTTTTTTTTTTTTGCTAGAGATACCCCTTCACCCATTGCCTTACTTAATTGCATCTCTATTGAGTGTTTAGATGTCTGTAGGTTATTAACTGTACGCTACCTGTAACCATGCCTGCAAAAATCAGCCAAATTTCTATATAACAGTGCAAGAGCTTTAAAAGTTGCCAGAGCACTGATTTTCTTTTCCTTTTTTTTTTCTTTTTGTGAACTCAGTTGTTTTCCAATTGTAAAATATCAAGATATTTGCTTTTCTGCAGACAGCTAAAAATTGTGTTGTCCTCTGTCACACTTTTCCCATTACTTTTTTCTCCTGAGTCTGCATGTTCTGTGTTTGTTTTATAAAGGTTCTGTTCTGCCTGTTGTCTATAGCTTTCTGCTTCCTGCTTATACTCATGTGCAACTTTTACTAGTAGGTTCTTTCCTTTCCTTACAAGCCAATTAATTCAAACAAGATTAGATTCTTTTGGTGTGATTTTTCTTCTTTCAGGCATTTGTTGCTACCTTTCCTTTCAATCATTTATAAGCCTACCAACCTGACTTGAATTGATTCTAATTTTTAAAATTCATAAAGTAGTTTTAAATATTTATCAAAGTATTTTGTTGTTGTGTTTTGTTTGTTTGTTTGTTTTTAATCTGCTTGATTTTTCCCCTCTTTAAGAAAAATTGAAATAGTTTGCTGCTTCTGCTTCTTTTATGATTTTAATACTGGTATTTATGTGTCTGCATGTCTTCATTTTCCATAGAAGTAAAGTACAGCTTAATACATGTAAAATTCATTTTAACATTTTTGTGAAGTGTTATGTGGGGAAAAAGAAATAAATTCCTTTTATTCAGGCAGGCTTGTGTTTCTCACTTACAGGTTTTGTGGCATAGTATGGATTTGACATTGTCACAACATAATTATCTACAAAATGAACTGATAAGAAAAAGACAAGAAGGTAAAATGTTTCATATTTCACTATATTTTTTGTTGTACTTAGGAATATTGTTAAGCATAAGGAAGAAGGTGTCTTGCTGTCAATGAGCCATTTTCTCATTCATTTTTTTCTGAAGAATTGTGTTTGACACTTGTACAGAAAATACAACAGATAGCGCTGTTGTAGTATTCTAGCTATGCAGAATTATCTGCTGTGCTGATATTCCCTGGTCCCAAGAGTTTCCTATCAAGTGCCTGGCATCTTGCCTGTGACTGGTTCCAGGGAATGAAGCTGTGACTGTGATCAAACTATTCAGGAGAGGTTTGTTTGCAGGGTGTCAGTTAGGGACAATAGGTTATTACAAGCCTGGTTTCTGTCTAGACAGCCTCAAACCTGATCTTCAAATACCTTCAGGAGCTGTTGGCAGATTTTTCCCTTAAGCAAGTTCATGGCTGCACATCTTTCAAGATCCTAAAGCATCATGAGTAATCTTTTTAGGGCTCACTAGGAGTATGTGAGGTTTTAGGGCAAGTGTGTGTGGTTTTTTGGGGTGTGGTCATGTTACATTCTGCAGGTAAACATGAAAGGAGTTGGTTTTTGTTTTTTAAATTATTTTATTTTTGTGATACTTTTGTTTAAAATGTCATCTGAGTCTTAGTCTATATAAAGCTAGGAGTTTGGCCTTCTGCTTTTTCAAGAGAGCTCAGTGTCTTTGCTGCCTATTCAGCAAGATAAGGTGGAGCTTTGGGCATGACTGCAATACTTAAGACTAATTTTTACTTAACCTAATGTTTGTTGTTTTGCTTTCAAATGATTTTTTTTGAAGTACCCCAGATGGATGACCTTCTCTGGAAAGCTGACATTGCACAAGAAGAAGGTTGATAGGGATTGATATAGATTGCTGTTCCATAAAGCGCTGCTCAAGTGCCTTAATCTGGAGATTTTCTTTAAGGAAATTCCCTCTTATTGCATAATTCTAATTTGCACAAGGAGTTTATCTTATGCAATGAAGCATGACTGTTGGGGGGAGAAATACCCAGAAGTATAAATATTAAAGATAGAACTACTAAAGACTGAAATATTGATGACTGGTATTACCTATTCTGTAGTACACAAGGGCTGAGGTAAAGTTGCACAGGCATTTCTATGCTTCTGCAAGCTTGTCTCTCAAATATTGATACTCTCTTCATGTGGGATTCAGGGTGGGGAGGAGTGAATCTGCATGTAATTTTTTTTAGCTTTTGAATTATGAAAATAAATTGAGTTCTGGGACATTAGGTCAATGTATGCAAAAACAGTTGGCACAGCAGAATCCTTAGATTAAATACGGAAATATATTCCATTTACCAACACAGTTACTTTGTTAGATAGCAATGGCAGGTGCATCTCTTCCATGTGTAGAAACACTAATTTAAGAGGATAAGGAAACAAGAATGGAAAATGGGATGTCTTTACAGTTTCACCTGATACCAGGCTTTGGCATAGTAAATTCCATGTCAGGTTCTGGAGGTGAAGTGTGCTAAATCTGCTGCAGAGATTTAACCTGCTCGATTGCTCTGAGTTTATGCCTTCCTTGTTCTCATCCTTTTCCTCTATCACTTTCCCCATTCCTGTTGTTCACCTACCCAGTCTCAGTTTTTGTTTCTTTGGTTTCTTATTCCATTTCAGTTTTTCTGCAAATTCCATTCTGAGCTCTTTCTCTTCAGTGCCTTCTGTATTCCTTCTTAATTGGCTTGTCACAAGTTCTCCAGGTTAAAACTCCTTATTCTTTGTCATGATTCCCATTGCTGCTGGTTCTCAGGTCACAGGTAGGTCCTCACCCAGTCTAAGCTTTCCTCTAGTGTCTTTATCCAATCAGTTTTCCATAATACCTACATCATTAGATGTCTTTTTCCTCTCATTATTTCCCTTGATCATTAGCTTTAGCTCTCCTTGACTAACTTTTCTGAGAAAAGATTCTGCCACTCCTTTCTTAAATTCTTGGGATACTAAGTTACCACAGTTGCGTTATTTAAATTTGCTCCAGAATAATTTTATCTCTTAGACAAAAGGAGGAAAGCAAGTTTGCAAGGTGCACTTGTCCTTGACACTCAGTCATCTCACTTCACTTGGCGAGGGCTCAGTTTTTAATCCATAAATATCTGAGAAAATGCTGACCTGGTAACCTTCACATACCTCCCAGCATTTTAGAAGGGACACGCTTCTAATCACCCTGTTTGACTGATGTCTTCATTCATGGCAATTCCTGCCATCACTTCAAGTCTCTGGTTTGAGTCCAGAAGGGTGCTTTAAATGGGACATAGCTGGAATGGAGGCAAGTGAGAAGCAGATGAATCTTGTAATTATTCATCTGGGAAGAGGGAGTGACTTACTGTCTCATTCCTATTTCCTTGGTTACTTCTAAAGGCACTTCTTATATTTCTCACTCCCTTCCTCACTGATACTTTTCCATTGACTTCAAAAACTTTGCTATAAAATCTGACAAATATCCTGGGACCAGAATGTGGAGCCCAAGACTGCCTCTTCACAACTGAGTGCCCAATTCATAGCTGCGCTTTTCCTTGCTTGCTGCCCTTCTAGCATGATTCTTACAATTCTGCTTTTCTGGTGGTGATGGAGGAGAAGCATCTGGTTCTGTAGGGTGTCTGGAACACAGCCCTCAGGTGAGCAAATTGGGAAACTGAATCCTTCTGAGGAAGGTCCAGCACACAGTTTCTCCATTTTTTTGAGTGCTTACATTGCTGAACCATTCTTTATTTGGTGGGCTTTGCAATTAACAGTGCTGCTTAAAAAATGAGCTTGCTTATACTATATCTAAATTGTGTTTTTGCTATATCTTTCTGTCACTCTACTTGCCTTCTTTCATCTTCTGTTTTGTCTCTAAACTTTGAATTATGCTTCCATCTTTAAAGAAAATATACAACTAAACAACCTCTTCCATTAATTCTCATCTCAAATGCATTAAAAAAATTCCAAACTCATGGAAGTCACACCATTTTTTACATTTTATATTTACTTTTTTTTTTAGTTTACTGCAGGACTGACCTGAAATACCATAACTCAAATTCTACTCCTCTTAAGCAACAAGATGAGGTATTGTGGAATAAGACTTGAGTATAACCCAATTAAGGAGTAATTTAATAAAAAACTAAGTAAACTGCACATTCACAGCACGTCAGAATAGTCTAAAAATACTTATTCTCTGAATTTACCTCTTGGCTTTCTTAGAGGAACTTACCTCTGAGTTCTTTTGCTTGTAAGTGGCAGCATTCAAATACTATAGTAAACTTCAGGTGTACTAATTTACAAGGAATTAATAGCTTTCAAAGTCACAAAGACCTCTTCACTGGGCAAGGTAAGAGATGTGAAAGATTAGACCAGACAATGGCTTACAGTGTCTAAGTTACTCATCCAGAGCCTTTCCTATCCATCAAGAAATTGGCTGTTGGCCTTTTATAATGTACATTAGACCACCTAACTTTAGAACACAGTCTGCTTTTGTAGTCAAAAGGAAATCATTTAGTTATCTTTAGAGGTTAAAGAGCTGCTGAGCCTAGACCGGAGATGTTTTCAATGACAGACAAACATGACGAAGTAATAGGGCAAGTACTTGGCACATTTCAATTCATTAGGTGTTCATGAGATAAACTGACTAAGGTACTTCTATTTTCAGCCTTCTAATGGTTTTGGATGAGCCATGACTTGGAGGGGACTGGGATATCAGTGGTGTGAATTTCAAATCGAAAATGTGCCTCTCAAGCCTGAGTAAATACATATACTGGATACTGTGAGCATACCCCACTCCTGTTCTCGTCTCCTCATGTTCTGAGCTAAGTGCATCTTGTCTCTTGGCTGAGAAGAGGCTGCCCATGGGTAGCAGTTTTGTATTTCTGCATTTCAAAATATACAGTTTCAAGCATTATATTACCTTGACATAGTATCTCAGATTAATCAATATAATGTACCTTGTCACTGCTGTCACTTCAGCGGGTTGAGCTTGTAATGAATGTACTAGAATGTCTACACTCGCTTACACGATCGTTTCCCTCTTTGTATGTAGGGATGAAGTAAGGAAAGATTAACTGTGTAGGTTAGAAAAATATTGGAAGAGTACTTTGTTTTATATTCTTAGAAAGGTGTAAGTTACATCTGACTTCTGGAAAGTCAAGGCCGTGATTAGATTTCCCTCCTACCCCCTTTCTTTAAGAGTCCTTAGGCTTTAATGAAATGGAATGAAATAGAAGTGGAATGAAATAAGGATGGTAAAATGATACCACATGGAATTTGGGGACTGTTCTGTGATTCAGAATTGTGTATGATTCCATGGAGCCATCTGTAATGCTTGCAAGACCAGGGCTCTGATCCTCAGATGTCAGTAGCTCAGTAAAAACTGTGAGACTCCAGAGTCCCTTAGAACTGGGACCTGTCTACATTTAGCCTGTATGTGGGGCTAGACTATAGCAGTTGTTCTATCATGTGATGACTCTGCCCCAGCTAAGAAGTGGGAATTGGGTAAAGGAGAGGAGATCTATGGATGATATGAAAAGGGATTTAATGAAGTAACCAAGATAATATTAATACTACTGTCAATATAAAGGACACAAAGTTATTCTCAGCCCAGTGAAAGTCTGGTGGACATATACAGGAAAGCAGTCTTCAGGAACAGAACGAGAAGCAAGCCTCTCTAGGGATATGGGGAGCAGGAGCCCTTGTACTCAGCAAACTTCCTCCTCTATAATGAGCATGACATACATGGCATGGAATACACCTGTGAGCCAGCTCAGGTCGGCTGTCCTGGATTTTGCCACCCTGGGATAAGCTACTGACTGATGTGAAACTTCTAAGGGCCTATATACTATGGCTGGCCTGAGACTATCCCAGCAAAACCAGGACAGGACCTAATATAGATTTGGGGTAAAACAACTTCTGAGCAGTTGGAAATACCCAGACGGATTCACAGTGTTACCTTCTGATGATTCTTGTCAGTGTCATAATGTAACTTGTCTCCAGTCATCTGTTACAGGTAAAGAACTGGTTGCAGACCTGTTCCCTTACTGAATTTTCTGCAGGTATCTTCTTGATGTTGGGATATATAGATAGCTATTTTTAGTATATTTATAATATTTGTGATGTATATTATGTATGTGTTATATATAAAAAGTACATCTTGAATCTTTATTTTGGATAATTCCAGTGCCATGTGTCCAGGATGGGGAGATGTAAAGAATCCTGACTATCAATTCGGGGAACTTTCTCTCATGCATTACTCAGTCATTAATGTCAGCACAGGTAGTACTCCTGTGTTCATTAAGCTTGGAGGCAATTGCTGAGAAGTCTTAGAGGAACCATGCACATCTTCACAGTTGTTGATACATGGTTCTTGAAATATTTGTAAGTCCAAATGGTAAATTTTAAATCTAAACTCTACAGTAAACTCCTTCTTAAAGTGGGAGAATATGTTGCTGTAGGGCTGAACTTTGTCAGGACAAGTTCATGCTGAAGGCTTGGATTTCATTTCTTTTGCCAGCTGGAGAAGTTCTGTCAAAGCAGGAGACATGCAGAAGACATCTGGGTCTTATTTCCTTATCACCTTGGGCTGTGACAACATTTGACATCAAGAAATTAAGCAGGGTCATTCCAGTACGTGAAAGACTGCTCTGTTTTGCTTTTTCCCCTGTAGGTTGTTTTGGTGAATCATTGGTGAAACTATTTTTTTCTGAATTAATGCTGGCCTAATCCATGAATGAGCAAAGTACTTGGAGGATGTTTTGTTACTCTGTGTTACTTGTAAATGGGTCTGAAAATGGAGATACTGACTGACAGTATATTCTTAACAGCTTTTATGCGGAAGGGTCATTTTACTTCCTTTTTTACTTACTTTCCACATTTTAATTCAGCTATCTAGACAGTGGTATCTTTTTCTTTTAAATATTTTTAAAATTAATTCCCTTTGTCTTTGCTGCTTTTCCTGCATTTGAAGTGCTCTTTAACAGTGCCTGTGGAGAATGCATTAATGTAGGCAGTATCATTAGTTATGTAGCGAGAGGTTTAACATATGCTATTAACTGATGGAAGATACCCCACTGAATTTTAAGGTTACCATTTCCTGATGGAACTATATACTCTCAAGCATGATTTTGTGACAACTGGTGTAAAAGGAAAAGCTGATTGTGTAACATGTTAAGCAGGTACTATTTCTACTTATTCTAAGCAAAAAGTGTGAGGATAAAGATGGCTAAAGACTCATTTATGTGATTTGCTTCATTGTTAAACAAAAAGATGCTGTAGTTTGCGATTTGTTCCATTCTGACCTGGTCTACCTCCTGTTATTTTCCTTCTGTCTTCCCTTCCCCACTTAAAGGACTTCTCCATCTCTGTCTCAACAGATTCTTTCTTAAGGTTTTACTCTAATATAAAAGATTTAATTTGACATTTCAATGTATCAGCAAATCCTCTGGTTCTCTACACAAAATTTTGCAGCTTGACACACACGTTTGTCTAACTAACCTGCCACTGACTTCACAACTCCAGTCTTCCACATGATTTAGTATGTCCCTTTGGAAAGCTATGTTCGCATGTCAGTTGTAGTAATGATGATTGCTTTACCTTTAAGAATGATGTTTAACCTGTTTTCTTAATGATGCAGCTGATATAATGCAAGATGTGTCAGCAGTGTATGACTTTTCTCTGTCAGCCCTGATATTAACCTAAAATCAAGGGAATGCAAAGAATATACTCCAAAGACATTATACTTTTATGATGAACAGTACTTTACCTGAAATATTTCTAAGAATGCTGTAAGAAATTAACCCATTGGGCAGAAAGTCTTAAGAAACTTAGACATTTAAATTGTATTTCAAGAATCACAGAATCATACAGAATGGTAGGAGTTGGAAGGGGCCTCTGGAGATCATCTAGTCCAACCCCTCTGCCAAAGCATGTTCACTTAGAGCAGGTTACACAGGATCATGTCCAGGCAAGTTTTGAAAGTCTCCAGAGAAGGAGACTTAACAAGCACTCTGGGCAGGCTCTGTCACCCTCACAATAAAGAAGATTTTCCTGCTGTTGATGTGGAACAGCATGTTCCAGTTTGTTCCCATTACCCCTTGTCTTATGGCTGGCCACCAGTGAAAAGAGACTGGCCCCATCATTTTGACATTTTCCCTTTTATTATTTATAAATACTGATAAGATCCCCTCTGTCTTCTCCAGGCTAAACAGCCTCAGGTCTCTCAGCCTTTCCTAATAAGAGAGATGTTCCAGTCCCTTAATCTTCCTTGTAGCTCTCTGTTGGGCTCTTCAGTAGTTCCCTGTCTCGCTTAACTGAGAAGCCCAAAGAAGAATTTGGGGCATCTGTAGGTGGAAACTTCTTTGTGAACACAAGACCAAATGAGTGCTACCTGTTTCATGAAAAAAAATTATTTCAGTTTCTGTATGTAACCTGAACAGGATCAGAGTGTCTCATCTTAATGTGAATAGGGTTCTAGCACCTGAAACTCTAGTGATTTCTATGTATATATGCTCATGCAAAGAGATGAATAGGCTGAAGAAAGTCATTCTATGTATATACCACTTCTGTGCCTTGCCAAATCACAGATGAGGAGTTGAGGGCAAACTCAGGGAGATGAAGAAGGGAGGAGCCAGTCCTAGTGGACTTTAAGTTCTGATAGTTGAGTATGTTGGATAATCATGCTGAAAATGGCCATTATACACTTCTGTTCCACAAGAACTGAGAGCCAAGTCAGTTAAGCCTCCTCTTCTCACCTGACCCTATTCTACTGATGAGTCAGGTCTTTTTGTTTTGAAATGCCATTAACATCTCTTCATTGCATCATAATTTCAATTTTTTTTTTCTTCCTGAACAATAACATGGCCTAACACAGAGATAAACGCTTCCAGGAGACTACATTTTCTTGTTGCTTGAAAGATTTCCCACTAGTTCATTATTTTTCTCTTCTGATTGCTCCAAAGGCACTTTTTTCCTTTTGTGCAGTCCCACAAGAAATCTAGTTATTCTCAAAGATATAAAGCAGAAAATAGAAGAGTACCTTTTGCAATATAAAGAGAAACCTTTATATAAGTAACCAACTCTGACTAAAAGGCTGCAGTCCTTATCTTGTCAGCACTCTTCATCAGGATCATTAGCATCCCGGTCCTGATAAAATTTCTCATCAAAGTTTTGAAGCCTGTCTACTACATGATATCTCTGATGAAACATATATTCTTTTTGATTCTCTTCAATAGTAAGATCATCTTCAGTGGAAGACAAAAATATAAAAATTATGTAAATTTCTCCAGAGAACCCACCTGAGGGATTACCAAAGGGATAAGATGCCCAAAGATTTAAGTGGTGTTATTAATTAGAAGATGTGGGCTGCTTCTTTCAGAGGTGTTTAGTGCTCAGGTAGGGAGCAGTGGCTTACAGACTCTTTTAGGTGCTGTGAAAGCAGCATAGTAGAAAGATTACTGATAATGTAGGGAATAGGTGGGAAATGCTTTTTGGGCACTAGAGGGGTAGCTGTAGTACTGCTAAAGTTTTAGAGATCTTCTGGCAGAAGCTTTGTAAGTCAAGACTGAAGTTACGGTTTCTCAACAATATTGAATCCAAAACAGATGTCAAGGGAGGAAAAATCAAGAAAAAATTGATGTCATTGGCAGGTAATAGAAGGAATAGTTTTTTTACTTCCACTGCTAGTACTGATCACAGAACAAGATCAGACTACTCTAAGCAATCGGAGAAGATTAAAAGCAGGCTAAATCTGGTATGCCTGGAAACAGGATGATATATTAAATACACTTATGATATGTGTAATAAGACAGCTTCATATTAATTTTTCATAAGACAAGATTAATTTTGCCCTGGAGAAGCATTTCTCTGGCTCTTACCTCATGTTTGTGGAGAGATCCCTGCTTACAGGCCCAATGACATGTGATTTCTCTCAGTTTAACATTAGAGGCTGGGAGAAGACTTTTTTTTAACCTTCAGATTATGTCTTAGTGTCAACATACTAAGACTGAACATGATTTTTTTTTATTTTTCTTCCTTGTTATTCTCTAGTTCCTTGCTATTCTCTAGTTTTCTCTGATGCTTAGAGTAAGTTAAAAGTTAGAGTACTGGCTAATGAGCCTGAGCATCTTCCTGGTGAGGTTTTGTTTGGTATCACCTGCTTTATTCATCCCTGTTTTTATTCCTTGTCCCTTCTGTCACAAGGAAGGCAGAGAGACTTTGTCAATAGGTTATGGCAATAAAAATACTGAGGTATATGGCATAACAAATGACAACACTTGAGGCCATCATGCCCTATGACAGAAGTGATTTGAGGGGAAAGAAAACATGAAGAATCTTCAATAGACCAATGTGTTTCATGCTGATGAAAATGTAAAAGTTTTCATTTTTAATAGCTATTGAGCCTGCAGCTCCATGCAGGTCTCAATCTTGTTTTCTGTGATTCTGATGATCACTGCAGGCTTGATACTGAAACTCTGCTTTGGACAAGATGGTAACCCAGTTATCTAAATCTCCAGCAGGCCTTCTAGGAGGTGTGCCTTGTAAACATGTTTTGCTTTAGCTAATTTGCCAAGAGATCATAGTTGGCTGCGAAAGCAAATTTTCCGTGAAAACTTGGAATGATTCTAGGCTTTGCTAAGAAAATGCTTTGGACAGCTTTGCTTCCCCACCCCACCCCGTATTTTTTTTTTGGTTTTTTTTTTTTTTTTTCTTT
>VWZY01008658.1:72805-100779 GCA_013399075.1 Chloroceryle aenea | reverse complement strand
TTTTTTTTTTTTTTCCCTAACATTGTGGTGCATCTTTGTGTGATCATGGCAAAACTGATACTGGCTTGGTATTCAGCTAAAAAAGAACGAATCCTCTTCTGTTAGAAGAGTTATCCAGGATTATATTAGCTATCATAAATATCCTTTGCTTAGCAACAAGGATGGCATTCAGGATATCAAGCCAACTGGAAAGAATCCCTCTGACAGGGTCTGTTGGGGTGGGTGGATAAGCTTTCCTGACAACACGAGTGCTTTCGCTTCTGTCTGTCATAATTTGTGTTGCTAGGAACTGTTTCACAAGTTTTGTGACAGACTTATAAATGATACTATGGCTCCTTTTGTTTACTGTCAAAAAGAACCATAATATAGGGAAAGTGAACAGTAAAAGGATATGGAAAATAAAAAATCCAGGCATATAAGATCACGAGTGTCTGTACTAGGGCAGCCATTCTTAAAGGGATAAAGAAGTTAAAAAAATTCCCTTGGACTGCTGAAATGGAAGGCAGTATATGATCATGTTCCACTTTATTTTTTATGAACTTGACTTCTTTGGCAAAACACGAAAAAAGTTATTTAATCATAGGCTGAAAGCTTCAGTTAGAATTCAGGGGACTTCCCATGTAATATGCTAACCATTAATGGTGAAATATGTTTTTATTCACAGACATAATTCACATTCTTGTTTCAAAATCGCCTTTTCAATCTAGATCAGCAGTTTCATTATCAGTCCATTCAGCCTGTTTGACCTTTTATACTTTTGCTTCCAGGGGAAAAAGAAGATGAAGAGAGAGTTGCAGAAATCATGAAAAGGCGCTTTTTTCCTGCTCTTATAACTCATAAGCCATGGGAAGGCTTTCACTTTGCTGGACATGAAATAAGAATTACAGAGTCTACTGATTGTTATGGGGCAGTCGTCTGGCCATCGGTACAATATTTATGCAGTATTGTTATTTTTTAGTTTTGGAGTCTTCTATCACTTTTATTTTGTTTTGCATGATAAATATGTTTGGTTGTGTGTTGTAAACCCCAGAAAAACATTTTGTGCCCGTCTGTGTGTGTTCTGCAAATCCTAAACTGGAATTTTCCTGATTTTGTATGGGTTCCTGGTTCTCAAATTTTAAATGGTATTTCTTGTTTGGGCACCTATCACACTGTCCTCCTCACCTACCAGTAACTTTTGATCCTATTGGCCAATACAAGTGTATTGTGAAGGAAATATGGCAGTCTTATGATGATTAAATTTCTGTACATTTTATAAATGCAGGCAGCTGTATAGCAGATCTATCCAAGTTGGGGAAACAGCTGTGGTATGAGCTCACAAGGTATTGGCACTCATAGTTGCTACCCAATCTACTCATGTGGGAAACAATTTTACCTTGCAGCCATGGGAAAAGGCTCAGCTGGAACTTTCAGTTTCTTAAACAGCCAGAAATCTGTTGAGAGAGAACCATTGTTCTTGGCTCTTGATATAAGAACCATCAACTTGCCCACCATACAAAGGCTTTTCTTAGGGTTTTGAATCTGTGCAATGCAGCTAGCTGACTGTTTTGAAATAATTAAGCATGAAAGACACTACTTTGGTCAGGGAGGTGCCAAGATGCACCATAGATGTGGCATTCAGAGAACATCCCTTAAACAGAACCATCTCCAAAAGCGCCTATAGGAGGGAGAGGTTTAAAACCCAGAAGGATCCATTTCTTTCCCAGTAGTATCACCCTTCTAGGATGGTACTATTTTTAAGAAGCATGGTCATAGTTCTGTTGAGGAGCATGACTGTACTCTGCTGTTTTCAACTGCAAACATTTTTCCTTGTCCTAGCAGACCTGGACAAGTTATTTATACTGTATCTCTTAGTGGCCTCAGTGCATGTCTTCAAGGAAAGGCTGGCTGACTCCCAATTATTCTCAGAATCATGGACTGTACTGAAAAGTGGTTGTTGTTTGGGTTGAGGTTTTTTTTGGTTTTATTTTGGTTTTTTTTTAAGGGTTTAGCCAGATTTGCTGTGGAATGCAGGCAACACTTCTGTCCTTGTCTCTTCATGTTCTTCCTTCCTGTTCCATCCAACAGTATTTGAATTCATCTGAAAAAAGTCAGCTAAATTTGTTGTGGGGTTAGAATCTTTAAGTAAAAATTAAGTTTCTGCATGTTTCATGGAAAGGAACGCAGGTTTCAAAGTTTCCCTATTATAATTTCCCACAGGAAATTTGATCTTGCCACCCAGTTTCTACAACAGAATATGGCAAAACTCTGAGGGAATAAATTACAGGAATACATGAAACTAACAGGAAGTCTTAGTATATGTTTTTAAATGTCAGTCAAACATCAGACGTGATCTTTAGGAGCCTGGCTTTAATTAGTTGTGGTGTTCACAGACTTAGGTCTATATCAAAGCTTTGTTGATGATGAGATATATGTAAGTTTGCATAAAAAAACTTTATGCTCTTTGCTCTAAATTGAGAGGTAGAAAGCAAAAACGTTTGAATTTTTAGCATATTGACATTGGGTCAACAGTCTTCTTGTTCCTTTCCTTCTAATTCTTAACTGATTGAAAGCAAAACTAAGAGTGTAATTGTGTTGTGCCAGACTAAGTCACTAATACTTGCTTTTCCAAATGGTCATCTGCATTGCATTTCTCAATGGAGACAACATAATTATTGAATTCTGGGGGAAAAAATAATGTGGGAGACAAGCTGGGAACTATCTTTGCCAGAGAAGTAAAATTACCAATTTCTACTTCAACAGTGAACTAAAACTCACTGGTCAGTATGAGACAGGGCAGAAAAACTGAAGAAGCTTCTTAATCACAGTTTATAAATGTGTGTGTAAGGAGTCTGCTGTAGAGGGCTTTTTGTGGTTTGGTTGCTAGAAAAGTTTGCTAACCTTAACACAGTAAGCATGTAGAAACTGAAAACAAACGGAACTGGAAGTGGTAAATCTATTGGTCCCTTTTGAATCATTTTTGGTAATTAATTATTGTTAGAAACAATTAACTACTGGAAGACCTTAACAAGGGTGGTTGTGGATTTTCTCTCGCAAGCAGTCCTTATATCAAGGTGTCTTTGTGAAGGACACATTTTAACTCAACCAGAAGTAAGCGCAGTTATAAGCAGGAATTGCTGACTGGAATTTTATAGCTTATATTATGCAGCATGACAGATTAGATAATTGCAGTTGTTCCTTCTGGCTCTAATGCTTTGCAAGCCTATATTGAGGCATGTTGTGACTTTATTTTGTTAGCCTGTAGAGCTAAAATATCATAGTGAGCTGTGATCCTTTAGAGACAGTGCTTGACTGAATATTGCTCATTTGAACAGACAAGATTTATTTTTTTTTTTTGCATGCTTTTAAATGACAATACATATTTAGTGAAGGGATTTATTTCATTTATTTGTTTAGTATGTTCATGCATTCCCACCCCTACAGGCTCTTGTTCTGTGTTATTTTTTGGAAACTAATTCTAAACAATACAATTTGGTTGACAAAAATGTGATTGAAATTGGAGCTGGAACTGGGTTGGTCTCCATAGTAGCCAGTTTGCTGGGTGAGTATATGTCATTGCTCTTATGCTCTTGGAAACATCTCTCAGATGAACACTGGTGGACAAGGGAAGAGACTCAGTTCTTCTAAAAAAATGTTGCTTGAAAGCTTCCAAGAGCAAGAAAAAGTGAATTCCAAAAGGCTTGTTTGGAAACCTGCTCTGTTACGTTTTTTCTCTGTAAAGCTCTAAGGGTATTGATGCAATAAAGGAAGGTTCCAGTAGTTGGTCTTGTCATTGACAGTGTTAAACAGAAAACCAAAATAAGAAACTAGTGGCCTCACAAGATGCCAGTGGTTACCGGCTGAAGCCAGAAGTAGGTTTGACCAATGTATCATCTTCCATTGACCAAACAGCTCTTGGATGTCAGGTCACTTTCTTTCCTTTTGAGTTCAGCATTTTCTTTCAGCAACTGATCAGCAACTTGATTTTTCTACTCTATAGACACTGTTGTGTCTTCTCTCATGGTAGCCTATTCTGCCTCAAGAGTAATCAAGATAAATGATTTCTGCATTCTAACAAAATTTTAGCTTTCTGTAGTCTGAGAACTTCCATGTGAAAAGGAAATAACCTGAGGCAATGCTTAAATCTTACGCTGTTTTCTTGGAGTCAGTAACTGGAATTCTTCAATCCCTAGTTACTCACTGTACTTTTAACCAATATGATATCAAGATTCAGTAAGTACCTGATTTCTCCCCACCCATGCCTACCTGCATATTTAGATGGCAATCTGTAGAGTAGAACTACTGGGAAGAATATATCTTTATATATATATATTTAAGCACTATAATTAAGAGCTATTAGGAGCATTTACATTGTTCTATTCCCCTCAGTTGGAACGACCTGCTAAAATCAGTTCTTTGCGTTAAAATCAGTTCCTTGTGGAGCAGCTTTTGTGAATGGACTTTTACTTAAGCTCTGAATATACTTCAAGACTTATGTTTGTTTTCTCCCTGTCACAGGTGCACTCGTGACTGCCACTGATTTGCCAGAACTGCTGGGAAACCTTCAGCACAATGTTCTCCAAAATACAAAGCTGAAATGCAAGCACCAGCCTTGTGTTAAGGAACTGTCTTGGGGAATTGACTTGGAAAAGAACTTCCCCAGGTCTTCCTGTCACTTCGACTACATTATGGCTGCTGATGTAGTTTACCACCATCCCTTCCTGGATGAACTGCTTGTAACATTTGATCACTTGTGTGAGAATGACACTGTTATTCTGTGGGCTATGAAATTTAGGTTGGACAAAGAGAACCAGTTTGTGGGCAGATTTCAGATACTGTTTGACTTAGAGGTGATTTCTAATTTCCCCAGTTTAAACATAACCTTGTATAAGGCAATGAGGAAAGGCAGGATGAAAGCCAGACCTTCCAAACTGGTGGTATGAAAGCAAGATACAGGGAGGTGACAGTTTCAGCTGTTCTGAATCTCTCTTTTAATAATTTCCTGCTAACACCTGCATGAATGGCATTTTTTAGAGGTAGCTAAAACAAAACATCAGACTCCCAGTGTGTTCTTAACAGATTCCTAAATTCTATTTGCCAATAGTTTTATAGACAGAAGAAATATAATTTTGACATTTTCTTGACTTTTATATGCTAAGCTGACAACAGTAATAACTTTCACGAGTCTTACTATTATTGTTATGTGTCATCTAATGATTATTTCCAGTAGCTTTCAATTGCAGCTTTGAATGATGTCTTATAAGATCAACCAATCATTTAAAACTTAAGACTATGATAAATCTTTGTAGTTGAAAGATGTGGTGTTAAATCTGATCTTTCCCCTGTTCTCACTATTATGTAAATCCTCCCTTTGAACAGCCCTAGTATTATATTAGCTGACAGCCCACCCTCACCCCCCCAAAAAAAACATTAAAAGATAAAAATGTAAACCAAACACCTGGGAAATATACTGTCATAATAAATGGACAGAATATATTAATTACCCTTTGATTTAATGATTATGATTCCTTCCATTTTTTAGATTCAGGGGTTTGTCAACAGACAGCTGCACACATGAGTCAAGAGGGAGTTAAATGTTTTGTTGCTTTAACAAAGGTCTTGGATAAGAAGAGTACATCATATCACCAACTGCCCTTTGCGAAGACCTTAAATTCTTGGAGGCTGCTCCTCCGAAAATAGACAGTTATCTGGACCTCAGGGAACAACAATGGAAAAAAGACAGTGGCCATCAGGAGAGGAGTTTTGCACTGCCGGCTGGTGGTAACTGGAGGTAGAAAATTAAACCAGCGTGAGATGGTGTGGCAGAGATATGGGCAGGCTTAGGTATATTTTTTGCTTTTGTGGTATGGGCAAACAAAATACTTTTCTCCTCCAGTGTTTCTGTTTTCCGTGGTCAGAATAATGTCCCTGAAAACCTATCAGGGAACTTTCTTTTGGGAAGATTAATAAAATTATGCTTTGTACGACTCATATTTCCTGATTCTGTTTAAGTGTGAGTGACCTTCAAGTCCTTTACAGGGTAGAGAAAAAAAACAGTCTCGTGTTCTAAGGGCCAGGCAGAACTTTACTACCTCTGCTGTAGCAGGCAATTGCTCTAGTAATATAAGGGTACTGGGGACTGTCAATCTTTATCATTTTGCTCCTATTTGTATATTTCCTTACAGAGTTTTTTATTTATTGTCCAATTTGAGCTTTTTTTTTTTTTATTATGACTTTCAGAACATACTAATGTTTGTACCTCTTCTTGTGACAGATGAAAGTTACTTATTTACTCTGCTGCCTGGTACAGGTTTAGGGCAGAACTAAGATAAACGATTGGTATAACTAGAATGTACTCTTACTCTCAGCTGACCATTTGATTTTCTTAGGACAAAGGTGCCCAGCATAAGAGATGAATTGTTACAGCAAGAAGAGTCTGAGCTGCCAAGCTTTTCCAGTGGGAGCTGGTGATCCCATGTGTGAAAGAAAGGAGGTGATAAAGAGAATTTGGAGAGGAGGATGGATAAGTATGTTGTCAGGGAGGAACTGGAGTTGGAGGGAGGATTTCAGAGAAAAGGTGGCTGTAGGGAGAAAGTGAGATGGAGAAAGTGAAAGAGAAGAGTTAGAAACAGTGAGACTGACTTAAAGAAAGTGTTAGGAGTCATAGCACAAGGGTAGATCATCCTTGGTCTGACTGTAAGGAGGGCATTCGTGGTGAGCCATGGAGGATGACTCTGTGGTAACAGTAGGTATGACATACTGTGAAAATAATCAGTATGTCTCAGCCCAGGACAGCAAAATGAGAAGAAAACAAGCCAAGTACATTGACTCTACTTTCTAGCTCTCCTGCTGGGAGACCATATGTGGATTTTGGCTTGAAGGTTAATAATGAAAATCTTCTAATCTTCATCAGTTAGTTTCCTGTAACAAGCTTTATAGGCAGAGGTAGCATCTTTTATTGAATTAACCAGTATAATGAGAAAATTAGACACTACGCTGGCTGGCATGGAATATTACCTCTACTTACGGATGTTATTATGCTTATGCAGCTGTAGAAAAGCAAAACTACAGAATGGAATTATTTTATTTTTTTTTCACAGACTAATAGAAATGGTTCACTTTTAAGTGAATAAAGAAACAAACATGGATCTCTGCTATTTTTAGATTTCCTCTGCAACAATCAAAGCCATAGCAATTGAAACTCTAATCCTTGCATCCCAAAGGGCATCTCTGTTTACAAATGTTTTGTGGATAAGTGGTTATGCACTATAACTGATGGGTAACAGTGAAAATATCTCGTGAACTCCAAAGTGATTAAGGCTAAAGAGGAAAAGGAAGACTACAGCGAAGTAGTTAAGTATGATCATTTTTAAATATCTTTTCTGCCGATTAGTCCTCCTATTTGGGCTGCAGGCTGTCTCCTGCTGAGCTCCTGCTGAAGTCAACAGGACATGTGTTTGTAGAATGGATTCAGGATTGGGCTCTGTAGGCTCAACAGCTTGTTAATATTTAGTGAAATGTAACATTTGTCCTCTTTCTCACAAGTCTATCTAGCACTGCTCTGTGAAGCTTCCTGGGAAAGTTCTAGTGACTGGCTGCTCTATTGTACAGCCACCTTTTGTCCTCTGATATGATGGGCAGGTTATTAGCCATGACCAATGGAGGGTGAGGCTGTATGTGACATTTGCCTATGGAGATGATTTCTACTCTTTGAGAACAAGTCTCACATGAATGTCAAGAATTACTGGCTCCTAAAGTCAGTCATAATTTTAAGAATCACTTATTCTTTGTTCTGATATTTCAGATAAAGAGTCTAGTTGTCACTCAGTGCATTATACTGCTAACATACATGACATTTGTATCTGTAGTTTGTGAAAGGTGGAGAAAAAAAGCCCCCAAGGGTCAGTTAAATTTGTGGGTGAAAGTGCTCCTACCTGCCTAAGCTGGAGGGTTTTACAGTGTAGAGTGTTATGGTAATCATAGTAACTGAAAAGATTTATTGGGATCTGTGGTATGGGTTCAATCAATTGCTTGCATTTTAAGTATTCCAACCCGAGAATAATTCATTGAGCAATAATATACTTAGGGAACTTGATAGCATTTGTTAGATTTTCCACAAACAATATGCTTTTCAAATGCTAATGTTTTCAGGAGGGGTTTGTTTTATATAAAGTACATATAAAATCATTACAGTGATTTATTTTACTGCTTTTCATATAACATCTCCATCAAGGTCTTTTACAAATCATTGCCTTTTCCTTCTCAGAATTAAAATAACAAATGCTTTCAAAACTGTATGGCTTCCATATGGTCATACTGAGTTTTTGGCTCTGTCTTACTGAATTGTGATATTACAGCTCTGAGTGACTTGGTTTCATTTGCATTATTAAAGCCACCAATTTAGGCTTTTGCCTCATATAACAGCTGTAAGAAAAAGTTGTAGCTGCTGAACATTTAGGAAAAGCATTCAAATGATGGTATAGAACTACTGTGCAAACCTCATTTTCATTTAGAAGCAGTAATGGAGTCTCAGCCTATCAAATGCAGCTGCTACAAATTACTCAAATAAGTACCCATGACACAAAGGCAGCTGATTGATAAACAACTTGTATTAGCTGCTATACAAGTGCTAGTCCATGTTAGGTGAGCAAAGACTGGCTGCCACATATGTCTTCTCTCATGGTGATTGGTATTAAAGATCTGTTGAAGATGGCAGCACAGGTGACACAATCGTCCAAAGAAGTACTACATTTACCTAACAACAGAGAATCCTGAAACCTGAATGGGTTTAGAAGACTAACACCCTTTGAACTCTGAAGATCTGAAAGGTACAGGATTTTTTTCCTGCTCATAGTCACTGATACTGTACTGGTAGCCATGAGATGATCTCAAATAAGTTCAGGGAGAAAGAAAGATGGAAAGATAGATGCTGTCAAGATGTCATTGCCCTATGGGTGTATTTCAGAAATAGATATATGTTCATTCTTATAATAGCTCTGTGACTTCATGGAAATATTGTTACACAGGTGTAAAGCAAAGAGGAAACTGAGCTAAATGTCAAGGGATTTAACCTCAGTCGCAGTGGAGAGTCCAGCACCAAGGTTCTTGCACAGTAAAAATAACATTTACTATGGTCTATCTTGTTTCAGTTTGCTCACATTAAAGCAAAACTTAATTTTTCTTTTATTATTTCATAAATCAATTTTTTTTTCCATGCCACTTTGTAAATAAAACCCCAAGAGTATAAACACTCAGCAACAGGTAAGAATTAAATTTCAAATTTCCCTTTTGTGTGCTCATGCCAACCAACCATAAAATACACACTGAATAAGCTACTGTGGAATTTCAAAATCATTCAGGTTGGAAGACACCTCTGAAGATTACCTAGTCCTACCTCTTGCTTAAATCTGGGGCAGACTGAAAGTCTGAACAGGTTGCTCAAGTTCTCTGGCTGGTATATGAAAATCTCAAACAAAGGAGATTCCACAACATACCTGAGAAGCCTGTTAAATTCAGTTTCTTTTTTTCCCCCTCACATATCCAACTGGAATTTGCCTTGTTGTGACTGGGCATCTGCCTTTTGTCCTTTTGCAGTGCACCTCTGGTTTCATCTTCGATACAACCCTGTTGATAAGTAGTAGAAGACAGCCATTAAATCCACCCCTAATCTTCCCTTCAGGCTGAATAAACCCAGTATTCTCAGCCTTTACTTCCTCCAGTGTCTTAACCCTTTTAGTTTTCCTCTGGACTGTCCCTGGTTTAAGATCTCTTTCAGCAGTGGCTCCATGACTGGATGCAATAGCCCATCCCTGCTTCCACTTTCTGGGTAATTCCTTTCTTTCCATTTGAGCTCAGTCAGAATATATCTCTTTTTCATACTAATATTCTTCAGAGCTTGCCTGACTTTCTACATGGTGGGAACCATTAGAACCAAGAGGTTGTGCCTGAAGATCAGTCAACATCTCGGCCCCTTTGCTCTTCAGGGCAGGCCACAATGGAATGCCACGTACTTGTTCCTTGAGCACTCCGATCTCTCCTTTCCTGAAATCTAATGTCTTTAGAATCATAGCATCATTAAAGGTAAGGGGTTGGAAAGGACTTCTAGAGACCAGCTAGTTCAATCTCCCTGACAAAGCTGGATCACCTAGGGCAGACCACAGAGGAAAACATCCAGGTGGGTTTTGAAAGTCACTAGAGAAGGATACTCTACAGCCTCTCTTGGCAGGCCTGTTCCAGTGCCCCAACACCCTCAGTAAAGAGGGTGGAACTTAGGGAACTTAGCTTATATCCATTATTCCTTGTCCTATTACTGGGCACCACAGAAAAGAGGCTTCTACTTGACCTCCTCACTTTTCTCACAGTTTCCAACCACTATCTCAGGGTCACTGCAGTCAAGGCAGCAACAGACTATCATACCCCTCACCACTATTTATAAGCAGTCTAGCAGCTGCATGAAAAAAGTTGACTACAAAACACTCCAGAAACCTCTTGAATTGCTCGCGGTGTTGCAGTTTGCCTTTCCAACATGCATCAGTGTTGGTTAATAACCCTCCTGAGATCCAGCAACCACAATCCTGATGCTTCTCCAAATGATTTGAAGGTTTTGCCCACTACCTTGTCTCTAGCTGTAGCAGATGTCCCTCTTGGTCCCCCTTCTGATTCTCCCCACTAGCTCTTGGCTAGCCCACTGCCTCATGGATAGCAGGGTGCCATGCATCTGAACCTCTGCCTCACAGAGTGCAAATCCCCTCCTTTCTTTGACCTTAAAGACCCACAGAACACAGCACTGCAGTTGTGCTGTTTATCTGAAAGACAAGGCTCTAAAATACACCAGTGTGACTATTACTATCTCCAAGGAAGACCTGGTAATTGAAAATTGAGAGATAAGTAAATCAGGATTACTTAAGAGATGCTGCAGGCTCTATTTAAACATGAAGTCTGAATGCATTGAAATCCCGAGTGCTCATGTTCGGGAGGTCCGCAATTACATCAGTTTTCAGCAGAACATCATTCATCGATTCCTAGATATGATTAATCTCTAGTACCAGGTTATTGACTTATTGAATTACCCAGATTATGTATTATCAGGTTATTATTATTATGAATTAGATATAGGCCGTCTGTCCTCTGTGTTACTGACTCTGATCACATTCCTTTCAGGCTTGAAAGCAGTTCATGAAAACAGAAAATGTTGATCTCATGATTATTACACCCATGTGTGTGGTGATGACTGTTGCACTCTGAGGTGCTCAACCTTGGCAGCAGAGCAAAAGGGTCATTAGATATTGGCTGCATTCCTGAAAGAAGTCAATCAGTTTACAGTAGCATTAGTACTCCTGTCTTAATTGGTATGTAGAAGTGTATGGGTATTGGGTAACTGAATGGCTTTCTTGATGGTGGAGGAGACCATCTTTCTTTGGAGCACATGATTTCTCATTTCTTCTACTGATCTCTTAAAAGAAAATTGTTAGCTGTCATGGTTTGAGCCCACACAGCTGCTCTCTCACTCCTATGCCACTCTGGTGGGTTGGGGAGGAGAAAATACAACAAAAAACTTGAGGGTCAAGACAAAGATCAGGAAGAACACACTCACCGATTATAGTGATGGGTAAAAGACAGACTCTACCTGAGGAAACAAAAAAAAATTATTTAAACAACAAAACCACTAGAATCCAAGTAGGACAGTGATAAATACAACTTTAACAGACCCTAAAAGCACCTTCCACCCACCCCTCCCTTCTTGCTGGGCCCAGCTCTGCTACCTCCTCTCCCACGGTGGCTCAGGGAATGGGGGTTGCAGTAGGTCCCAGTTCATCACATGTTGTTTTTGCTGCTCCTTCCTCCTCAGGGGGAAAATGCCTCACAGTCCTCCCCTGCTGCAGTGTGGTATCCCTCTCAGGGGAGACAGTTCTCCACAAAGCCCCTTCTGGGGGCTACAATGCACCCAGCAATGGACCACTCCAGTGTGAGCTTTCAGCACAATCACAGTTTTCTTTGGGCTCCGGTGTGAGGTCCTCCATGGGCTGCAGATGGGATACTTCTCTACCATTCATCTCTGAAGGTTGCAGAAACTCAGTCTGCTGTCTTACCACATGCCAAAAGGAAATGGCTGCTCCAAAACACCTCCCTGGCTCCTTCCTCACTGTCATCAGTATCTGCATGGGTGTCTCTCTCATGTCCTACTCCTTTCCCATACAAAAGTACCCCCAAAACAAAGTCAGCCCAGCAGCTTTTTCCCTCCTCTTAAATGTTATCACAGAGGCACTGATTGGCTCAGCCTTAACAAGAGGCAGGTTTGACTTGGAGCCAGGGGAAGCTTCTTATAGGAGCCAATCCCATTGACCACTCCTCAATTACCAAAACCCTTCCAGAGAAACCCAACTCATTAGCCATCTTCCCCAAGTGGCCTGAACAAATTGCAAAAAGTTGTATTGATGCCTGATAGTGAAATCCTGGAATGCTCTACTGTCATGCTGCTATAAAGGTAAGAAAGACACGTTGGTCTATTCCAGTTTATTGAATCTTGGACAGAGTTGTTTTGATTTACAGTGGGAGGGCACAGATGGAGTTGGTAATTCTGATTTATAGGATCAGAGACTACAGACAGAAAGAATACTTTTCTTGGCCATTTCTATCGCATATGGATGACTATGAAAGTACTTTAAAGTGTACTTGTGGTGGTTTGACTTTGACTAGGTGCCAGGTGCCCACCAAGCCTCTTTATCACTTCCCCCTCTCCTCTCAGCTGGACCGGGGGGAGAAAAATAAGATGAACCTCGTGGGCTAAAAGAAAAGCAGTTTAATGAAGAAGCAAAGTAATACTGTGTGCAGAAGTACAAAGAAAACAAGGTTTATTCTCTAATTCCCGTCAGCAGGCGATGTCTGGCTGTTTTTGGGAAGCAGGGCTCCAAATGTGTAGTGGAGACACTGATGTTAACTTCATTGAAAGACTCAGCAGATCTCTGGAGGCATTGCCTTTTTTCTAATTGCTTAGGGAGTCTTGAATACTGAAGGGACTGGATTTATCCTTGCATCTTCAGGAACACACCTAGTATTTCACTGAGATAATGTCTAAGACAATTATGTGAATAAGGAGAACTTATTTTCACTTTATTTATTTATTTCTGTTACATTTGTCTTAGTCTGTAGAAAAACTTACTCATTCATTTGATAATTAGTATTTTCTTCCAAGAGGGTCTTATCTCCAGGTAGCACAGCACTTCAGAGATAAGCTCATGATATTAGAGAGAGTTCAGTCTGCTGTGGTCCATGAGCCAAGTAGCAGATGACCATAGGATATGCAGCTTCTTTATTCATATGAGATAGATCCTGATCCCTTGAAGTTACCTCCATTTCAGATAGATGCAGATACCAACAACTTGGTTGTTAAAGCATCTTTGAAACCTGATGTATATTTGGCAGCTGGTGTTTCTGATATAAAGAGTTCTGCTCTTCTCCTAGTATACAATCAAATGTCTTAACTATTTAATGATGTTTGTGAGTCTTTCACTGCATTACATATAGGCTTTGGATATATGGCAACTGGTGATTAACTTGTGCTCTGTGCAGTGCTGCAAGCCCCACTGGATGCAATCAACAACTTCAGTGTACATGTTTTGTCCTATGTGATACTTAAATTTTGTTGGCTGAATACTTCCAGTCTTTTTAAAAGTGTGAAGCTAGCCACTCATTTTTCAGGAAGCAACCCATTTAATTTTCACATGAAGGAGACACAGAAAACTTAAACTCAATATTTGTATCTCCAGATATCCTTATTTTACTTCAGCCGTCCTGATCTCTATACCATTTCAGGTCTTTTATACTTCCTTATCTTTGTTTTCCAAAAGCTGAAGTTCCCACAGAAACTCAAATTGGTGTTTTGCCTGAGCATCAGGTAACCTGGGTCAAAGCAAGCACTTGCTTATATCAAGAGTTGTAACCTCTCCTTCTCCCTCTCCCTCCTTTCCTCCACTATAATCTTCTATGAGACACTTTTTCAGAGTACAAGCATCTAGGTTTTCCTATACTGTTCTTAGTGTAGTATCCCAAGGTTGCACAATGCCATTTCTGTCTCTGTCAAATCCCAAATCCTGTTCTCCAGCCTCTTATAAAAGAGGCTTTTTATGAAGAGTCGCTGAGCACTTCCCTTGGTGTGCAAGAAGTCTCACTTGATCTTGTCTCAGTATTTGGAGCTCATGTCACCCTTCTGCTGTTCCTTGCCATCCAGGTTGACAGTGGCAGGTGTCTCTTCTTTCATCCAGAAAGTTCTTTCCAACTGGCTAACAGCCTGTGCTCTCCTGTGAAATGCAATCCCCTTATAAATGTGGTGAAGCTCTGGCAATTAGGAAACAGGAACTGTGCAATCTTTTTGCATGTTCAAGGCCACCTTGTGTCAATGAAGATGCACAGCACCACCATGGGCTGAGCCTTCCTTCCCTGTGGTCAGGGATCCACCCATGCAGGGGAGCAATAGATTGAATGGTGGGTGTGTCTGTGGCCAGTATATTTTCCCAAAGCCAAGAGCACGGTAGTGACTAGACTGAACGATGAATGGAATGATTGTGATAACATCTTACAAGCATTGTATGGAAGGTGGACTTTTAATAAGAACAAGGTTGTTCTTATTGTTGTACCTGTCTACAAATGCAAGATCTAGAGGACTTGCCATTTTGATGTAAAGGTGGTCCGAGATCCTTGGAAAACCATTTGTGGGAATTAGAATTGGACTCTGTCACTATTTAAGCAATTTTACCGCCTCCCTTTTGGGTGTTCATGGGCTTCTATCTGGAGCTTTGTGGTATTAACAGAATGCATCAGTTTGATTCTGTATCTGTTGCATTTGTCCTTCAGTCCTTTATTCAACCTTGGACTACCTCATCTCTTTATGATGTGTGCTGCTGGGAGTCACCTGCAGTGTGGATGAACCTGTAGGTGAGCTTTTGAAGCAGAAGGCAGTAAAACATACCCCTTCTAATGATGTGATCTGGGTAGGCACTCCGGTACTTGTCAAGTCAAGGCTTAGAAGGATTTCCTGCAAATCTGGCATTGAGATGAAGAAACATGAAATGACACTTCTATGGCTGCAGGTGCTTCTCTGAAGGGGAGAGGGAGTCTGTGTATGCCCCTACAGATAATGCAGAAGAGGAAAAAAAATGTGCTACCACTGCTTGTGACTATGTAAGTGAAGTCAATAGCACCAGATTGAAAAGGATCAGTCAGAGTTGCTTTTTCAGGAGTTGATCTCATCTTAAACCCACATTTTTTTCCATTTATGCCTGTCAGTAATCCGAATACTGACTACTAGTTTATGTCCTTGAAAACCATTTACCTTGGAAACCATAATGAAAAGTGTCACAAAGGAAAAATAGTGTTGGGTCAGATGATAACTCCCATTGCAGGCCAAGCCTGAGGAGATTGAGCTTGCTAATGTGTGCACGTACATGGCAGTACATGGCAGGAGCTTGTAACAGAACGGGATTTGCCATACTGTGGGCTATATAAGAGATCATTACATACATACCATACACTATTACATCCCTTCTCCCACGGAAGTTCATCAATCCAGCATGGGAAAGGTTTATCACCTGACCAAAGCTGTTGCAGTTATAAGAAGCTGAAATACATAAGCTTGTTGAGCTATAGTATTAGAAAATATTTAGCTGATTAGTGTATGCATTTCTGCTTTCTTCCTCTGCCACACAGTAGCTATTAATTCTTTTAACTAGAATTTTGCTTTCTCGTATTTTACAATATCTGATGGTAGGTTTTTTACATCTTGTGTTGCTTTCATGTTTGATAAGGAGACCTAAATTTATCCCAGTAAACTCTAAATGCAAAGATGCTGCTAAAAGGATTTATAGATAGATAAACAAACCTTGTTTAATTAAAGGCAAACCAGCTAAAGAAATGGCTAGATAATGAATTCTTTAAACTTCTTTCTTAATTCGAGCTAACATAGTTACCTAGTCTTCAACTTTGATCCATAAATACACGGATTCAATTTCTGTCTCCAATTCCAGACCCACCTGTCACACATAGATAATAATCTGGGATAGTTTTACCTTTCCTAAAATAAGTTTAGAAGGGTGAGAGGATTATCTTGGCCACTGGAGGTCACTGTAGCACTACATAAAGAAAAAAAGACGCTGGTTAACAACTGACAAAAGATGTAAAGATTGAGAGTTCTGGGACTTTCTGTGTTTACGGTGTGAAAACTGTGGGACAAAACCAATAAAACCTTATTGCAAAATGTGACATATTTTGGCACACATTTTTTCGAATTGTGTGTGTTTAGGATTTATTTTGAGCAAATAGTGTAGGAGTCCACTTCCCTTCTGCTCCTTCTCTACATTCTGCACAGCATTCAAGTGTTTGGTGTGAAAGAGGAGGCACCAGGCTATTGCCCGTCCTCTTATCTATACACAGGGACGTGATCTGCTAATCAAGAAATATTTCCAGTCTCATGTGACTCTTACACAAAGCCTCTGCTTCCTTTAGCTGGCAGCCTCTTTGGGACACCTAAGCCATGACGATATAGAAAATATAGATTACTATTTTCTTTTATTTTATTTTTATTTGTCCGTCTCCATCCCCTCCAAACAGCGAAGTTCAACCTCTCCCTTCCAGCAGGCACTTGCAAGCCCTTCTGCACGTGGGCTCTTGGAGAAGGACCATGCAAAGCAGCTCTCATTACTGCTGGTTACTAGTGCATAAGCAAGCACGGTAACTGGCTACAGCTGCCCTGTCACTGAACTGCCTTTACATAAGCTCGTTACCTGCTGCATGTATAGCAGTGATACCAAGGAAGGCTGCAATACCTATCTGGAAAGGTGGTTAGACTTTCTGGCCCTTATCCTCCCCTGAGCTCCTAGCTGCTGCAGCAGTACTGCCATCAGCTGTTGAGACAGACAGTTTAAAGCCAGCTTGGGAAGGATGAAATTTTGGCAGTAAAGCACTTTAGCATATGCTCATTCTCAAGCATAGCTATGTCCCTGATTTAAAATGGTGTCTAAGAATGGGGTTGGAGAATGTAAAAACTTTTTAAAAGATGCAGACTCAGTTAAGTTATTCTAAGTTCTTGTGAACATTCCTGTCTCCTGTACTCTCACAGCTGGTCCTTGGAGATCTCTCATAGGGAGATAGAGATCTAGCCTCAAAAAAGCCTTTGGCTAGAGAAAAACAGCATATGAAAAGTACATGTGAGGGGAAAATGAGATTCTGGTCCAGTAGATCCATATCTACTGAAAGCACTGAGGTCGAGGTTCATCCTATGCAAGATACATAATTCTTTTCATAATTTAGCTCTGTGGTGATTCCCCCTTCTGCTTCCCTCGAACAGCAGAGAAGAAAGCATGTGAGTGATGTGAGTGAGCAAGAGCTGACACCTCTCCAGTACAGAAGTATCCACCTTTAGGTGACAGTCATGCTCAATAGCAAGATGAGCCATGCTGTCAGCAGCACAAGAGACCTGTTTCACCAGGAAAAACCTTGTAAGCGAGACAAGCTGACAAAACAAATGGCAGAAAAAGTCACAAATGTGGTGCATTTTCGGGAGACGCCAGGGCTGCTCTTATCTCTTTCTCTGAGGAAGGTGGCAACAAGTCAGTTTAATAGTGAATTCGTACATGTTTAGGTGTGGCAGTTTATTATGTGTATTGACAGCTGATACTTTATGGAAATAACCCTGATGCACATGTCTGGACACTGATAATGAAAAGTGTGGCTAATAGGTTTGGAAGACAAGACAATTGTAGGTTAAGATAAAAGCTGATCAAATCATGGAGTGAAAGCCTATAGCTTCATCTGGCTCCAGATGCACTTAGCCTGCATGCAGTCAGTGAGTCATGCTTGTAAGTGGCTCATGCAGACAGCAGCAGCCCTTGCAAGGTATGTGGGGTATGTACGTAATATGCCTGGCTACTGTGCTGGTCTTATGTCCATGTCATGACATATCTCAAAAAAGAGGCAACGAACTTGGAAAGGGGGTGCTATGAGGATTGAGGGACTGGAGAACATCTGCCTTATGAGGAAAGGCTGAGTGACCTGGAGCTTTTTAGTCTGGAGAGGAGAAGACAGAGGGGATCTAATTAATGTCTGTAAGGCATGGGTATCAAGAAGGCAGGGACAACCTCTTTTCAGTCATGCCTTGTGACAGGATGAGGCGCAATGGATTCAAGTGTGAGTACAGGAAGTTCCACCTCAACGTGAGGAATAACTTTACTGTAAGGGTTACAGAGCACTGGAACAGACCCCCCACAGAGGTGGTGGCGTCTCCTTCTCTGGATGCATTTCTGTGTGATCTGCTCTAGTTCTGTCCTGCTCTGGCAGGGGTGGTTGTACTCAATGATCTTCAGAGGTCCCTTCCAACCCTTAACATTCTGTGAAAAAGAGCCTCTTTGTTTCCTGTTGGAGATGCTCAAATGTTTATAAATGACATATTCATGAGTGTCCCAACATGCCCTCCCTTAGGATTATTGCACTTAGGCCACACATTTTTAAGGCTGGTCTTACCTATTAATGAAGTTTGATGCATTCATGTACTTGCACTACATCTTTCACTCATAAAAGGAGCTGTAGTTAGTATTGATGTATTTGGCTTCACTTTGTGTGTGAATGTGATCAATACATCATTAGAACTGTGTCCTGAGCTGGAGATTGAAGAAGGATAGAGAAATGCTGTTCCAGCACAGTTCATTGCAAGTGTCCCAGGCACAAAAGGTAGTGAGTGTAAAAATGTCTATATCTGATGAAAATGGGAAAATAAGGGAATAGACTCATGGATGGTGTCATTGCTGCGCAATGGTACCACAGACCCTCTGGCACAAACAGGTTACTAAATCCTGCCTGTGACAAAGCTTGTCTTGGCAGGATTATAGCCAGAAGGGAGAGGCTGGTACAAAGGACACCATGTGAGGGTCAAGGTGTGTGCTCTCCTGCTTCCTGCTGGCAGAAACTGGAGAGGTTTAAAATGCTGACTGTGAAGTTTGATCTGATTTACTTGCCTTCTGGGTTTTTTTTTTTGTTTAAAAGTCAAGTGTGGGAAGAGACCTTATTTGGGGCTGCAATTTTCCTTCTACACAAATGTGTGAGCTTATGTTTCAGTAACATCAGAGACAAGTGGAGAGCAGTGACACCAGGTTTGCATGCAAGGGCCGGGTGAAAGCTGCCTGGAAAAGGAGTCTGAGCTGAACATGGAAGGTGGGTTGAGTCTTGATGCTGGATTTCCTGGACAGACCTGGAGAAGAAAGGACAAGGAAGTCTCTGTTGTGCACCAATGATTCCTGGAGGGAGGGAGCATGTGCATGCAGAGATCCAAGGGGCATGCGCAGAAGGGGAGAGTCCCAAGGAGAAGTAGGTGCTGGTGACTCTGCTCACTATTGAGAAGCTTCCTTCATTCTTTTTCAGAAAGTAAATGGAAATCATACACTTAACAGCTCATCAGCCAGCTTGTTTGTTTTCAAAATGTTTTGTGTTTATATCCTTTTTCAACCTTTCAATTTGAGTATCAGATAGGGAGAAGGATTTCAGTGGAAGTGGAAAAGTTCCAAGGCATTTTCAGCAAGGATTTCACTGAAAGACAACTTCTCAGAGGGAATGTTTTAGAAAAGTTACCATTTGATTCTGACCTCCAGTGCAATTTGGAATATCAGATCTCTAGCTCCTGTTTAGAAAGAGTGGATGACAAATCTATTAAAAATAGCCATGCTGGCCTGGCATCTAAAAGACCTTCTCCATCACTCTGTCCTTAACACCACATAAGCATCTCTGGGAGAAGGAGGACCAAACACAGGGTGGTGTACCTGGAGCTCAACTTTGCTAATTATCTATAACTGCCTGAGTGATTCTGAGCAAACCTCCGTGCTCCTGCGTGTTTTTCTATCAGTCAAAAATGTTTTTCCTGCCAAATGCTATGATGTCTGTCTTCTTTCAGGCACTCCAGTATTTCCAGTCTGTTTACCAGTTCCTCCCTCATTTTTTTCAGGGCTATTGTTTGACCTGTTATCCTATGTTTTATAGGGATATCTGACAGCCATGGCACAAGGTGCCTTCCCCTCCTAGATCTCCCTAAAGAGCCTATAATATAGCTCACTCTCCATAAGGCTGTGGGCATCTCCTGTTTCATATGAACTCATGTCTACCACAGTGACACATCTGAAAACAGCGATGAAAACCTCTTTGGTTTGCAGTTTCAACCCGCTCATGGACTCTCTGCTCTTCCTATCAATACCAATCCTAATGAAGCAGAAGCTGTAACTTCTGCCCAACCTCTATCTGGTAAGGATGATCAGATTAAAGCAAGTCATCTTTGCATTTACTTGTGAACCTGGTTCAGTGCAAAGCTTATGCTATTACGGGTCATGAAGCATGACAGGGGGGTGGTGATAACTGGATTTGTCAATCCATGCCAACAGTTTCACCAAGTTCTTTCTTCACTCCTTCATGGCAGGTTGTCTTTGGAGGAACAATTCAGTGTCTTGCTTTCTCTTCCCCTTTGGTAGGCTCAGTCCTGTGTAACCTGTTTTGTTGTTTTCTTTTATACCTCTGAACTTTCTGAGAGTAAGTTGGCTCCACCAGAGTGATTCTGAAGTACAGGTAGGTTGTAGGGGTGTTGCTGTCATCCAGAAAAAGTTGTGGTCAGAGCTCTGCTCAGCTCCAGGACTCAGGCACATCAGTCACATGGGCTGCATGAACTCAGCTTCTTATCAAAACAAGTGAGCCTTATCTGCTGGCTTCGGCAGATGCTCAAAGCACTGTCAGTGAAAGCAGGAACGTTGCAATGGTCTTTGCTGGGACACCTCTGGGGTGAGAGTGAACCTGTTTCTGTACTTCATGCTCACGCAAAGGTGAAATGATAGTTCTCACTGTCTATCAGAGCAGCTCTGTAGAAAAGACAAGGGAAGGGAAACTGTTTCTGCTCTCCAAGCCTGACTCCCTTTCTGCTGGGACAGACATTCCAGGACAGACTGCCAACCTCCCTGTTCTTCCCCTTCTCCCTCCCTGTTGGTGCTGTCATGAGCGTCTGGGTTTTTCCCAGTCAGCAAATGATCTACTGAATTCGGACCTTGCTCTGTCAGAACTTGTTTCTGCTGGGAGCTACAGGATGTGGCCATCCTCTGTCACAACTTGCAAAGTCCTATTTTTAACATAATAAATAATAAAAAAAAAATCCCACCCCTAAATGAACAGTTTGTCAGGTCAGAGTTATCCATCAGTGAAGATATTTAATTCCCCTCCTTGACTAGAATTGGCCATGTGGCAGTGGGTGTGACAAAGACCCAGAAAGAGGGTGCTGATGGACACGTACATGCAATCATTTATCTCCTTATGTTGTGTGTACGATTGCTTTGGTAGAAGCTAACTTTTCTGCTTTAGTTATCTTGCATGGGCAATGAAGGCATTTCCTCTGGTTGCTTATGGTCCTGTGCATTCTTAAGTCACTGAGGGTGGGCAATTTGCAGGTCTTGTTTACAGCTGTTGGGATTTTGGTTGCAACATGCATAGTTTTGGACATATGTCTGAAGGTCATTTCTTGGAATTATAAGATTACAAAGGAATTCCATCTTTGCTTTTTCTTCCTTTTCAAAACCAAAGAAATTAAATCTTTCTGTGTTCTGTTAAAATATGATAAGGGTTTTATCCTGGATTGCTATTCTCACTTCCCCACAATAGATACAGTAATGCATGATCATACATATCCAGCTCATATTTCACTACACATTGTACATGGTGAATAATATCTGACTGTGGGCCACAGTTTAGAGAACATAAAGCTGGGCAATTTGCAGTAAAATTTGGATTTAGACACATTACTGCTAGTCTCCATCATCCCCTGTATAACAGACAGTGGAAAAAGGTATTAGAATAATAAATTGTCCACTGAAAAAGCTGTAACTCCAGACTCCACTATAAATTTAGGATGGCAGAACTGCCTTAATGAGCCATGGGCTGCCACCTACTGACATGCTGTTCAGCAGAAGACTGAAAGTAAGAAGGATGTAATGTTAGAAATGTTATGAGATTCACTGGCAAGCCACAGAGGTATGAAGAAATGGGTAAGGGAGGAAATCATCAGCCTGTTTGTGGTTGGAGTAGGAAGTAACAGCTGCAGCTCAGGGAGGTGGTGTTGTCGTACTGTAACTGCTTAAACATCTCATAACTTTGTGGTAAGACTTTTTTCTTAAGATTTATTTGCTACTGCCCTTCAACTTGGAAAATGGGCATGATATTTGGTTGGTGCAGTCACAGCAGAGGAATGGGTGCTGCAAAAAAAGGAGGCAGATAGGCATTCATTTGCCCAGTAAGAGTTGAAAGAGTTCAAGTCTGACTTGATATACTTAGAAGCAGAAACAAGAAAAGCCACCACTTTTGCTTTCTCAACAAGTCTCAAGGTTGTAAGAGCTTAATTTGGCACTGCTGAAATCTTCACATTATCAATACCATAAATATCCAAGCAATTGGACTGCAATGAGAATTATTGAAGAAATTGTACTTTGAACTGGAAATCAGAAATGTATATATTACTACAAAAATTGTTATTATTTAACATTGCAGATGTGATTACATTGCATATTATACAATTATTTCTTTATTAAGGTAATTTTGTTAAGAAGCATTTAGATTTTAGTATGTAGATATTTAAAGAAGTTCAAAATTCCCCCATCGAATGGAGACTTTAAAGTATTATTCTGGTTATACCACCAGGGAAATTCAGCTTCTGCATGAAAGAACGAAAGCTTTAAATAGCACAGCAAAGGGATTTAAAATGAAAGCAAAGGTAAATTATTTTTTGCTTCCATTTTGTGTCTGCCACACAGGGAGGTACTGATGAATGTTTATTTCTTAAAACCTGTGCACAGTATGTGCAGGAAAGGGTTAGATCACTGTCTATGGGCTGGGACGTATCTTGTGTAGTTTCAGAGAAATACATTGTCATCTTCTACATTTTCTGCTAGATAGCAGATTTCCTGAGTGCCTTAAAATAGATATTTGAAAATGTGTCTCACCTGTCCTGCTTTAAATGTCTGCCTAAGGATGAGATGAGTCATGTTCCTTGCTGTCATCAGTGAAGGGAACTGACAGAGCAAGTTCAGACAAGCCCACCCCATCCTTTGAGTTCCCAGAGAATAGACACGGATGGAAACAGCAGCAGAACATTTCCCAGGTACCCTTCCACCTCCTCCTGACCTTGATTTAGAAGACCTGTGCAGTAGGGGAGAAAAGGAAATTACATTTCTCTAACCAGGTCTACGTGATCTCTGACAAGCAGCTACAGACGGTAGTTGCTAGCAGAAGGTTCCTGTTGGTGCCCAAAAGCTTTGCCTGCTTTTGGGCATGAAATCTTCAGGCTTGGGGTGTTGGGGATCTCTTGAGCTGCTCTCCTTGTGGAGTGCCCTTCGCTTGTACCAAGGGAGCACTGACAGCCTCTGCCTGTGCAGACTTTGCTTGTTGGTTTAGCATGGCAGTGGGCCAGTTCTCAAAGACTGTACAGACATATTTCTCCTTCTTTCAATTCTTGGCTTTTCTGTTGTCAGGAGAATCAAAAAAGCCCAGACAGGGCTATAGTTCTTGTGAGGAGGACACACAGTCACCAAGACCCTGGCTGAAGCAAGCAATTATTTCCCAGGTGAGAACATTTCAATGACAAGCTGCCTTAGGATAAGAGATCAACAGAAATGAAGTGGAGTATACAGTCCATCTAGATGAGTATATGTTTCAGGAACTTGCAAATTTCAATGAAAAACTAATGAAAATTTAGCCTCATTTTTTTTTCCCTCTAACTGTCCCTCTTGCATCATACAGCTGATCAATAATTTGCCTTGACATCTGAGTTTAAAAAAGAAAGGGGAAAAAGGGAAACTCATGGCAATATGCCACCTAATTATATCTACAACACAAAATCACTGCTTCAGTTGTATCTGACAAACATCAGGGAAGCTTTAAACCTAACTATGCATGAAATTTCTAACAGACTTACCACATGTGTGAAAATTGCCTGCAAAACATTTAAAAGGATAAATTCTACACTTTATTCTGTTCTAATTAAATAGACAATGAGGCACCGTATCTGTTTTTTAAAAGCTTTAGATTCTTGCACATCTCATTATAACAATTAACAATACCACTGCAAGTGAAAATCAGTTTTGAGAGAGCTGATGCCCAAGTTGTCATGAAAGAGAATAGTGAGGAGAATTGCTTTCTACTTGGAGAAAAGCAAGCTGTGAGATTTCAAAAATAATTATGACTGTGAAAAATCTGCTTGGCAGCTCATTTCATTTGTGTCTCAGGGTTGCCATTCTTTCTTTTCAATGATTTCTTGCTAGATCTAAATACAGACCACCAGTCTGAAGTTAATTCCCTACTTCTACTTTTAAACTCACTTTTGATGAGAACTGGGAAAGAATTATGTTTGGTGACTTCCATGGTACTCCGCACTTAACTGCACTTCATTTTCATTCCTGGATCTAGACTTCAAAGTGCCACAGAGCTATTAATCCATCCTCCAGTGTCTGCTGTTTAGTCCTACTATAAGTTCTTGTTTTACTGTGGTTGGCACCAGAAAATGCAGGTTAGCTTTAGCAGGGGCATCAGGCGTGTGTCCAAGGACTTCACAGTCTGAGGTTTTGCTTTTGTGACTGTTTGTGCAAATCCTTAACTGTACTCTCCTTGGTAGTCCCAATGTATGCCTTAAGGTATATTATTTTTTAATAAAAAAGGAAAAATGAGGAGCCCTAATAAAGAGTTTCAAATGTTAAGCCTTGTCATAAACCCCTTGATGCTTTACAAAGTAGAAACAGCACTCTGTTGATCACATACAGTGCTTGCCTATTTTGTTTTTAATGTGCTGCTATGGGGAGTGTCAAGGGCCTTTCTATAAGGAGAGCTGGAATGAGAAGTGCTTATTATGGGCTCTTGTTAGGACTACACACTTGAAACAAAACTAAACTATGCTCTATTAAATTTTGTCTTGGCTGTGCTCCCTAGGAAAAGAAAAAGAAAAAAAAAGAAAAAGAAAAAAGAACAAAAAACCCACAGAGGATTATAAACCCTCCAAAGGAATGGGCGTGAATGCAGATGTTGCTGGTATTTTTCTAATCTTATTGAAAAGCTATTATTTTCTGAAAGACATGACATTAAGATTTTTTTTCTCTCAGTTTGCCTATTTTGCTTGCGAAGATTACCTTTTAAAAGATAATCCTTGATGCCAAATCTCTTCTGAAAACACACTGTAAACTTATGCACAGATAGGAGTGTGGCAAAATGTGGTCAAAAAGAAGCACAGACAGATGGGGCAGAAGGACCCTCTTTCCCCAGGGAGGAAAAGGGCAAAAAAACCCATCCGAAAACACAGGGATTTGAAACACAAATTGTGTCCCTAAAGCCCTGTTGCAGAACATGACGCTTACCAAAAGAAGACCTCTTTCTTTTGTTGCGCTGTTTGGTCCCACCTGTTTCCTGCCTTCAGTTGCCTATTGCTACCTTAATTGTGAGCTCTTAGTGGCAATGTCTGGCTTGTGTAGATGTGGAGTTTTTACGTGCGTAAGCAGAGGGGGATGTGATGTTTTCTGTCTTAGCATAACAGTAATTAATGCTGGGATGACTGGCGCTGGATGCAGCAGGGATTCTGACAATTTGAAAAGGCATATTGAAAGTTTTACACCTATACCTGCAGATATTGTGTAATGACAAAATTGAGAGTAACAATGAAAGTTTCTTTGGTTTATACAAGACTTGTAACATCTATTGACATGTTCATAGCTACTCCGTGATGTTTTTCAGTATTTATGCATAGATTTATACTGCGTACTTTGGGGGGATTTTTAAAGAGATGTGACTTTATTCCTGCTATCTATTCTATGGAGAAGACCTCCATAAGCATTAATAGGGGATAACGCTCAGTTTTTCCACATCTAACTAGTAGAACAAGGAAGATATGACTCTAAATCCTTTGGCCTGGAGTCAAAATGTCCTACATCTTGGGCAAGTGCTCAGACTGCCAGGCAGTGATACAAAAAAAGGGCACTGATCCTTCCCCCCTTGCTTTGTTACTGGTGGACTCTGGGTGGGTGATATGTGAAGTCCGGGGTTTTCTGCCCTCAGCTGTGGGGTTCAAATTCCTCCTTGGGGCCCCAGGACTGTCCTGCACCAAGTCATGTAAATAGTAACATGACAGCTGCCTTTTTGAAGCAAAGCAAATTAAATGTCACCTAGAGCAAAATTATCTTCATGAAACTCTTTATTCCAAGGAACACATCCTAATTGTTTGCTAGTGGACGAGAGTGCACTAAAACCAGGTCCCACTTATCTGAAAGATGAAGGCCATTCCTGATGCTGAAACCACACTGAAACACTGTTTTCCTTGCTTATGGTTCTAAAAATGCTCTCCTCTCCTGTAAATGTATTTACTGTTTAACTGAGACTAGTATTTAGAAAAGCAACTTGGGAGGCAGTTTTTAATAAAAGAAACTATATGAAATACAGTTTATTGCATTATAAAGCTGTATGTTGCAACCTGGATTTGACTGCTGGCAAATCAACAACAAAACCCAAGCAATGATTTGTACATTCTGCTTTTACCATCAGAAAACGAATTTTGCTCTTAAGTGTTATGCTAATTTTCCTCCTCATTACAGGCTAGTCAGAAGTAGCAGACTAGAAAGGCACTGCCATTTGTTTTCCTAGACAATAGAGAAAACTCCATGTCTTTAATGTACTCCTGGGCAAAACATATATTCAGTTGTTAATGGTCATTGCATGAGGTTGACTGATTCCTCAATGACTGACTCTGTGGAAAGCAGGGCTGTCTCTGTCCCTCCATTTCTTCTTCCACAGTTCCAGCTGTGCATTTTAGGGAAGAGCAAAAAGGTTTTTCATATGCTGTTAAAAAAAAAGTAGGTTTTTTCTTTTTTTTTTTTTTAACACAAGACTTTGATTTTCCTTACAAGCCTATGGACACTGTGTGACCACTAAGTACCTGTTTATTACTTTTATTTCCCCTATTTTGCTGCAGCCTGGTGGATACTGCAACCCTCATTTTTATGCTTCAGCTACCGCTCTGTTGGCATGGAGTGTTGGTGAGCCCTAGGCCAGCTCTCAGCAGAGCTGAGTGCACTTCATTTATACTCACTGTGTGGCCCCCCGTGGAAGTCCTCAGATCCTCCAGCTCTGTTACTTGGCTTCTAGTGTCTGGACTTTAAGTATTTGCATTTAAAATGAACTGTCTTCCAATCCTTACAGAAATGGGACAAACAGATGCACAGTTTGGTCCTGAGTTTGAGTCTGAAATACGTTTAGCAGTCTAGGCTATAAATCCTTGGGCTGGATCAAGGGAGAGTTTATCAGGGAAGAGATTAATTTTAAACCCAGCATTTCCACGTTGATAATAGCATTATTATTGCCATCAAGCGCATGCACTGCATATCTCACTAGTAAGTAGCTCTAGTGTATCATTCAGCTTCAAGGTCTGTTTGAAGGATTTTTTTGCTGTGCTCTTCTTAGCTTTGGATTGACCTTGCTTTCTTCCCCTTAAGGTTTTGTTTGTTTGAGGAACAAGTTTTAGATTAATTATATAAGCATTTACAAAAATGAACCTAAATCTACTCAGGTCATCTCATGTTATGGCCCACACAAATACTCCAGATGAAAATTAAGATATGTTATACAGTTAGATGATTATAACTGCAGGTTAATAATTAATACCTGATTTGTCTTTTTCAACTGTGGCTGTTGCAAGAAGAAGAGCATCAACGTGCTCATTGGCTGAAAGTTCATTGCAAGCAGATGCTTAAACATTCACTCATACTTTCTCTTAATCTCTGCAGTTAACCTGATCCTGTTGCCCACAGTGCTTCTTGGTGGCTAGCCAAGGCCCTGGGGTGTGGAGCTGGGCTTCTGTCCAATATGTTTGGATGATTTGTGGGTGCACATGCAAAGAATATCTGAAAAATCCTTCTCTTTTTTTTTTTTTTTTTTTTTTTTGATGTTAAACTTTGAACAGG
>VWZY01008658.1:0-72737 GCA_013399075.1 Chloroceryle aenea | reverse complement strand
TTTTTTTGACCCACCAGTGCTGCTCTTTTTGAGACTCCTCAACAGTGTGTTTTGAGACTCCTCAACAGATCCTTATCAAGGGTGACAGTCTTAGTCCTACTGGTAGTGTCTCTGTTGTTTAAAAGGAACTGGGCACTGCAGTTTTTTCTCTTGCCACCTGCTGAAGGTTGAAACAACTGGACCTCTACAAATCCATTGTTCTTTGGCCAATTCCACAGACGGTGATTGGTCAATACTATGCACAAGCAATCTTCCTTCTGCTTGTTCAATATCATGCACAAACAATCTTCCCTGCGACATGTGATCAAAGCACATTCACCTTTGTCAGCTGCACAGTGTTCCTAACAAGTAGAACAAATGCTGTAGCATTTGTTGAATTTTTTTTAAACATTGTAAATTGAAGTTATTTTAAACATAATACCTGCATGGTGTGTTGCTTTCCTGAATATAGAAGTCCAAACCAATAGTATATTGGCATAAAGCAAATGATTGAATGTCTTCCCAGACCATCTTCTTAATTCCTTCTAGTCTTGTTTGGTCTTGATGAAGTGTTTGAATGATATTGGCACAGATGTCTGCATATGGGTTTTTTATAATCTGGCATCCTTAAGTGACATACTATGTATTTTGAAATTATTGTTACTCTTGTTCATTTGCAGCCCTCCAGCCATTTCCTGTGGGTATTTCAGTATTAACACTCTATCCACCTCTTGGTCAGCCTCAGAATTACAGGAAGTAGGGGTTACTTGATCTGATTTTAGGTATCTACTACAGGTGCTCATATTAGGAATCAGAGAATGTTTTAGGCTGCAAGGGACATCTAGAAGTCATCTGGTCCAAACTCCCTACACAAGTAGGGACATATCTACCTTGGGCAGGTTGCTCAGAGCCCCATCAACCCTGACCTTGAATGACTCCAGGGATGGGGTCTCCAGCACCTCTCTGGGCAGCCCATTCCAGTGGTTTATCATCCTCACATTAAAGAACTTCTTACTAATATCCAATCTAAATCTTTCCTAACTTAAAACCATTGCTCCTTATTCTACCATTACGAACCCTTTTGAATACANTAGACCTTCCCCCACCTTCATGTAGGCCCCCTTCAGGTACTGGAAGGTCACTATAAGGTCCCCCCAGAGCCTTTTCTTCTCCAGGCTGAACAGCCCCAACTCACTCAGCCTGTCGTCATACGAGAGATGCTTCATTCCCCTGATCATTTTGGTGGCCCTCCTCTGGAGATGCTCCAATATGTCTGCATCCTTCTTGTGCTGGGAGCTTCAGAACTGGACACAGTACTCCAGGTGAGGTCTCACCAGGACAGAGTAGGGGAGCAGAGTCACCTCTCTTGATCTGCTGGGCACAGTTCTTTTGATGCAGCCCAGGATGTGATTTGTCCTCTGTAAGGAGAGAGGTTGCTGGTGAAAACTGAGGCAAAAAAGTTATTGAGTACCTCAGCCTTCTCCTCGCCCATTGTTTCTAATTTGCCATTGTTAATCACCAGCAGCAGTCCAGGAAAAGAGTTCAGATGCTACTTCTCTGTGCAGATAGCCTAGGTTTCCAGCACAGGAACCAGCTTTAAACTCCTTAAGCTGGACTGTGCTGTAACAGGATAGATCTGTTCGTTGTATGCTTTGAAATTATTCAGTGGTTAATCATGTTAAACTATACATAAACAATTACTGAGTGTAAATCAGGTGAACAGTTTTCAATTATGCAAATAATCTTTCCTATTTTGCATATTTGTTGAAATGAAATCCTGCAATTAGGATGGGAGTCTGTTGCTTTTTGCCTGGCAAAATCTTGGTCATAAACTTTGGTGGCCACTGTTACAAATATCATTGCAGCCATATAGAATCATAAATTACCACTTGAATTGAAACTATATTTGCTGAATGATTTTTCAATACATGAGACTTCAGATGGTTTGTAAAACGGATCGAAATTTCTCTTGGTTGTACAACAACATTGATCCTCACAAGATGGAAAACCTCTCATATCTCCTTTTAAAAGCCTAGTGTGTTGCCAGAAAGTGAATTGTTTCATACAAATGTCTCATATCTATGACTAATGATAAAACTGAAGAATTTTTGTATGATACAGGAAAAAGTTCAGCTCTATCCAAAAGAAAATGCCAAAATGACAAGTGGCAGTTTCATCAAACCGGCAAAAGATTTGAGAGAATGCTTTTGTGTTGACCAAAAATAACAGTTTTGCAAATTTTGGCTTTTGCTTTGGTTGCTTGTCTCACTAGGTGTAATTTGTATAACTGTGATGATATCAATAGGCGTAGTATAAGAATTGATGCAAAAAAGTGGGATTTGTGCCTATATATGTATGATGACTTCATAAAATATATGTTGGGAGTGGGTTCAGACAGTTTGACACATAAGCATTATGATACTGTCTAAGCAATTCCCTCATAGCACAGTAGTGGCTCACTTAAGAACAAACAGAGCTCTGTACTTGTGGCTTGCTCTGCAGCATCTCCCTTGCTCCTTGGTTTGATCTTAGGCTAACCATGGCTTCAGCTTTTGACACTCCTGCTAATCTTCAGTTATGGCTACAGCAGTGCACCAGCAAGCTGGGCTCACCTTTTATGACTTCAGGACCTTCTGAAGCACACAAAAATGGCAAAGGTGCAATTCTAGGTGCATTTGGGATTCTCCAGGACCCTGAGACACCTGCCTGGGATGTATGCCGTGGGACTTAAGAGAGATCTGTGCTCTTCTAAAGGGGCAGGTGCAGGCCAGGTGGGTACTCTGGGGCATCTGAAATCTATCTGGCTACCAGTACTCTGGCAACTAAATCACACTCTGAGATACTCTCCACAATCAAGGAGGAACAATAATAATTTTTAGAGAATGATTCAAGATACTAGCTGAGTTGAATTATGCTGCTATTTCTTTTGCTGTCAACTGGAGAAGACTCTTCAGATGATAATGCTCCCAGTGCTAAGCATCTCAGTTTGATTAGATCTGAGTTTGTACATTTAGCTGTTCCAGATGACACAAACTGTGCAGAAAAGCATATGCTGATTCTAATTAGTTTCTGATTAGAACCAGGCAAAGTGTTTTTCTCCAAATAACGTATTTACAAAAAAAACTACCATTTCAAGGTGGCTGAAAATAATTGTCTCAGTTTTGCCAAAAGACTGGGTTGCATAAAAGTGACAGCAAGCTATAAGGAAAAGTCAGAGGAGTTTACTTTGATCTTTTCTAAAAGGGTTGTTGCCTCATTTGTCTGCCAGTTAAGGCTCTGACACTGACAGGAGCAAAAGCGGCCAGACACTACCTTGCCAGAGAAAGAGAAATGTGCTGCCTCTTCCTCATGCTCCTGTGGTTTTCTTGCTGATAGCCAAAGTTTTGTTCTCTTTATTTTTTCTGATTCTTTTCTGATTAGAAGCCTGTAGGTCCTGAGTGATGGTGTGTTGGCTGGTAGATTGAAGCTGTGGTACATCATTCCACTTAACACTGCTTCTCTTTGCTGCTGGTTTGTTTATAATCACTCACTGCCTTGGAGCAGATGATGATTTGCTGGAGGCAGGGCTGGCCTCCCTGTACTAGCACTGCACCTCTGCCTTGCTCAGGATGCTGCAGACAAGGGTTCATCTTACCCCAACTAAAGACTGTTTCTTCTTGTCCTTGCTAGGGACATGGGATGAACATGAGAGTCCTCTGACTGTTGCCCCCTCCTCTACTGCTGACACCATTACCTTTGTAAATGTAAACCAAGAAAGACCTGGTTTAGAGAGGAGATTGGGGCTTAAACTTCCTTCTGAGTCATTCTGCTTTAAGCATTTCAGAAACTACACAAAGCAGAGGCATCAGTAGGAGAGATTACAGTAACATCAAGAACAGCCCACAGCTTGGTCATTAGGAAGTTCTCCTGGAGCACAGTGATCCTTTATTTGGGACCCACATATCCCTAACGTGGGTGCTGTAACCATTAGGCTGCTGGCCACAAGACTGCTGTCTCCTTCAGCAGGCTTCTGAGTCCAGCCGTTTTGTTTTCATTCCCTTTCCATTTTTTTTTTCCTCTAGAGTGCAAATGTCGGGATGACAGCACATTTTTCAGGGGTATTGTTTTGTTGGCTTGTTTCGACAAAGATTGGCACATAGTATGGCTGCATCCCTGGGAATGTGTCTGTGTGTGAAATAATGAGCAATAGTCATTGTAGAGCTTTCCAGCTCTGCACACAAAAGGCACGGGTAACCTGAGATATCTCAGCCTAAGCAGTCAGGACTGCTGAGGCTTTAAGAAGCACATCATTCTCCCCCCTATCTACACAGGGAATAAAAAGGAGTCTGGGGGGGAAGGACTGCCTCCCTCAGTGCTGATCCTATCTAGCTGTGAGAGGAATGTCTAAGGAGGGAGGGCCAAAATTCTCTCCCCACACCTTGGTTGTATGCACTTGCCCATGCTAGAAAAAGCAGGTGCAGTGGCATTAAACTCTAGTGATAGAGTATTAGTAAGAGACCTTGGGAATGCAATTCATTTGGGAGCTTAAGTAAATTGTCTTTTAAAGGTTTTCTGTGTATCAACAGGAATTGCTGTGGAGGGGATGTATAATTTATTTACTTGATGTATTAAATTAGATAATTTACACAAATTATCAGGCCTAAATTGGCCATGGAGGAAATCAACCTGATCTCTATGAATTAGTTTATCTGTGACCTGCTTTAAGCTACCTGATAGGATTTTGATGCATAATTAATTAATTAAACAGGACAAATATTGTTACTCTGAGGTTCTAGCTTACTCATCTCATGAATCAAAGCTGTAGGTGTCCATCTCACTGGCCATGCATTACTCCGTGATATACTCCTCATCTGAAAGACCTCTCACTCTCTCAAGAAATCTATAAAATACTCCATTTGATACCCACTGACCCAGATGCTTATTTCTATACTGCTGAACTAATTTCCTCTGAGGTAATTGAGTCAATCAGTTTCTCATTATTTAGCTGATCCAACTTTGGCATTTTAATTTTAGATATTCAACAATTTCTAGTCTATAAACTTCTTTGATGTATACATCTGTTTATTACTACATATTAACAATTTCCTTATTAATTTTGAAGCAGTTGTTATTTCGTCACTAAGAAACACCTAACTATTACATGTGAAACTGCCCTGTGTTTTGAATTATTTTTATGATGGACTTATTAATATATATAAATAACCTGAAATATAAAATAGACATAAAGACATTTACATCAAAAAATATGGACACAAAAACTCAGTTTGATGAAAAATTGAAATAGATATTTGACGGTTGTTACAGATAAAGAATAGCCAGATATTTAAATGTCTATATCACAATGACATTTCCAAAATTATTTATAATTATCACACATTCAGCAACTAGAGGAGAGACAGGTACTTAACAATAAGGAGAGAAAATAATGAAATACAATATTTACTATATAATTTTAGATGTAAACTGATAAGCATGCAAAGACGTTGGTGTGAAAGAAGGAATGTGAAGAGAAAAACATTCCTGCAACACAGTGTCATAATTTTTCACGTTTTCTTTTGTTTCAGGGAATTTGTTCTGCCTCTTTTTTTTTTCCCTCTCCCTATACTGTGGAAATGTTTGGTGTGGAATCCCAGAAAATCCCTTTGCAATTCTGTATAAAAAGTCCTCTACCTGCAGCAGGTCTATAATGCCACATTTTGAGTTCTATGTTTTTTGACACTTTAACCCCCTTGTCTTCAAGGATGTGGCTGGGATAAATTAGCACTGAAAAGATAACTTTCAGGGAAACCTTGAACTAGTGCAAGCTTGCAAACTTAGGCCCTGAAGCTGTCCTTTAGCTGGAGATATATTGAGTTAGTGCACTCTGCTTAGAAGATGTTTCATGGTGACTTGTAATATAAATGTATTTAGGGACTTTGATCATACTGTTGTCCTGAAGATACAATTCTATCTGTCTTTGGTGCTATTTTCCAGCTTGAATGTGTGGTGTAGTTATATCCTGATTGCACAGTGATTGAGAGGCACATGCAAACTAACGATCCTTTGCCATGGTGTCCTGGGAAAGGAAACTCCTTCCTGTGCTGTAGCAAGCAGCATCCTCATGACTGCAATATTCTGGGGGCTGAGCCTTGCCCTGGCCTGACATGACCCCAAGATGAAGGGTGTTAGAGTAGGCAATGCCCATTGAAGTTCTGCTACATATCTGGCCTTTACAGCTGAACCACTAACTTTTATTGACTTTATCTGACAACCCAATGTTCATGCTTTAACCTTCTGAGTGCTGAGATACTGCTTTTGAATTTAATGTGAGTGGTGAGTCTGCTGCTGGAACCAGAAATGTGGTGAAAAATACAGCTGCAGCATGAAAAACTACAAAATCAAGGAGGTACTGACAACAGGCCAAGCACAAGTCAAGGTGGCTTCTGGGAAAGGTCAGTCCCATGAGGGGAAGAAACGGTGGGCCAATGAACTCGCATAAATTAACTTTTGGCACTCCATTCCCTCTTGGGACTTTAGACACTGAAGCACTAGCAAAATGCAGAGAGAAGCTTCATTTCATAGTCTCTTCAATTAAAAAAAAAAAGGAAGGTTGAACAGAGAAAAAGGCCACCTGGAGCATGTAAAGGGGAAGAGATAATGACTGCTGAAGAGTTCTTTCCTTTGTCTCTCTCCTCTCTTGTGTATTGGAAATTTCATCCCAATAAGTCCTACTTTCTTGTCACAGATTTTACTTTGATGCCAACCCCCCTAAAACAAGCTTTATAGACTATAACCCAAAAGAATACTTTCTTAAAGAGGACACCATTCACAGACAAAATCTCCTCCACTGCCATTCTTCAGATTAATGACCTTATAGGATCATCAGACCCTTCCCAGAGTCCTCTCAGATCGATTTCTGACCTTTAAAAATGCCACTTATCTTCCATCTCTCTGATCCAACATAATGCAGTTGTTGCCTTCCCTGTTTTTCTGCGGTTCTTACATGCAATAAGTAGTACCTAGTTAGTACTAATAGTAGTACTAGTAAATAGTATCTAGTAGTCCACAGTACCTTGGATGGAGGTAAATAATGAGCTTCAGGTCTACAAACCAAGTCTCAGAACTTGGAAGATATGCTGTGTTGGCACTAATTCTAGAAACTGTGAAATGTTATTCATATGCATTCTTATTTTTGCTGGTGAGCATAAAATGCATCAATTAGCAGGCACTTCCAAGTGCTCTTCTCCTACCTGTTAAGAAACAAGGGAAATTAAAAGTTAAATTAGGCTTCGTGCATGTCTTCAAAGAGGGGCAAAACATGTCCAAAGAACAGCTATGAAGCTGGTTAAGGGTTTAGATCACAAGTCCCGTGAGGACTGGCTCAAGGAACTGGAGTTGTTTAGCCTGGGGAGAAGGAGGCTTGAGGGACACCTTGGATGTTATGAGAAATTTCTTCACTGAAAGCACTGGAACAGACTGTCCAAGGAAGTGGTTGGGTCACTACCCTTAGAGGTATGTAAAAGTTGTGTAGATGTGGCACTTAGGGACATGGTTTAGTGTTGGATTAGCAGTGCTAAATTACTGGTTGGACTCAATAATCCTAAAAGTCTTTTCCAACCAAACAGATTATATGATTCTATGACTGCATATTAGTAGATAATTCTCACCCAATACCAGTGGAAGAAAGGCAGTACTCAATTATTTGCTAATGTGTTTCTAATATGAGACAGTCCTTGAAATGTGACACTGTATTTAAAAATAGCCTAAAGGACATTCAGAGACTATTTTAGATGGTATAAAAATGGTGATGAAGTGTGTATAAATATTTACATGTTTGTTGAGAACATGAAACTCAGCACTAATTTTAGCACTGTGGTAACACCAAAGAGGGCAAAATAGTTTTATGGTTATTCTGAGCTTTAGTTTGAGTGAACATACGGTAATCATCACTAAGCTCCAGGTCCTCCACTGTCCTTGGAGAGCAGTATATGTAAAGATGAGATTTGTGATCCTGTAAACTGCTCTGCCCTGACAGACTGTGTCACTGCAAATTGTCCAATGACCGAAGATGAAATGTCTTCCCAAATTACCATTCTCTCTGTGCTTTGCATACTTTCAAGAATACTGCCCGTGAGAAGGCAAGAATGACAAATCAAAACATGCAGAGCAACTTAAAGACAACATCATGAGAAGGACATGGTTGCTTGTATAACATGGAGACATCTATCGCTGAGTTCCTCAGGTCAGCTTCCTTTATAGGCAACAGGGAGGAAAAAGAATTTCCAGGCTAAAAATGGGAGCAGTAAGTATCTCCCATACTAAATAAGATGTCAAGCATAGACCAGACAAGCCATATATGAAAAATAAATCTGCTGACTAGACACTTGGGATGACTAACCTAGGTATAGATTGTAAACATTGGAAAAATCAGGTAAGGATGAATCCAGTTACCTGTGACTCCTCCCTATAACTGTGGGAACATTCTAATTTTCCAGAGTATATACCTTGCAGCAATACTTACTGCACTAGGTGCTCTTGATGAGTCCCAAAAGTTATTTGCTTCTGGCCCTGTCTTTTCCAATGAGGCAAGCACATGTGTAGCTTTTCTGTTTTGAGTCTACTTTAAGTAGATAAATGTTGCACCATTCCAGTGCTGTCCCCCACTGCATTAAAATATGTCATTTTCCTTGAGGAGATTGATTTCACTGAGCATACAGTATAGAATTTAATTTTATTACACTTCTAGATGTGTGTATCAGCAAAAGCATACTTTATGCAGAATTGAGGGTCATGAAATGTGGGATGGTTTAGCATTTCAGTGGAAACCATATACCACATTTTCTATGTCGTTATGCTGCTGAAGGAGAATAAGATAAACAGTAAGTAGGTGAACTAATTTATCAGGTACATAAATGCTGTATTCTTTGGTACTTATCTGAGCTGGATATATGTTTTTACATCTTTAGAAGAAAAAAGGATAAAATCTTACTGTAACTTCTTAGTTTCCCAAGCCAGGTGAAATGTGGGTTTGTGGCAAGCTACAAAAATAAAATTAGAACAAGCAATATGTAACCCTACTATGAAGTTTTTATCCTTCTGCTACAAAGACATGTATTTTTGATACAATGCACAATTTTTTTTTTTGGTAATGAAAGCAGAGTAGTCCCAACGCAATTCAGATTAATTTCTGTAGCAATGGTAGAAAGATCATATGGCCTGGTCAATTTTTGTCACATACAAGACATGAAGGCATTTTCATCCAATAGGAATAATGACGTTTCATGCTGTTTATCATCAGTGTCACACCATCTATCAGTCTCAGTGTCTCATATTTTCCAGCATCAATTGTGTGAGGACTCCAAAGCACAAGTCTTTAGAATTTCCTGGAAGCAAGAAGCTTGGGGAGAAAATAAAGACATCCATCATAAGCCTATGATAGAGAGCCTATGCAGCTCACTTTGGTTCCTATATTAGCCTGGATTTCAGCAGGGGCCTTGAACTCCTGACAGCATTATAAAGCAATGTGCATCAGTTCTTTTCTCTGGGCAGCACTTGTTTTGCTAACTTGAATCACCTCAAAGTTAAGTGCCTGGACTCCCTTTCCAGTAAATGAAAAGAAATCACCACCTTCACAGGTGGAAATTCATCTCTGAGATTCATCACAGGAGATTGATCTCTGCTGTTTTAGACATGTTGGTTGGGGCTTGCACCCCACACACCTGTTCAATGGGATCTGCAGCGAAATAATAGACATCAATGCACTCATGTGTATGGATGGCTCCTCAGCAGCCTTTATAAAGTATAAATATTCACCAAAAAATAAAAAAAGGTGAGAAATGGAGAAATATTTTTCTTAGGTGAAAGAAAAAGGACACCCTTTTCCAAAGTGAGAAAAAAAGAGGCATGAGAGTCAGTATGTGAGAGAGAGAGAAGATGGCTAAAGTGAAGAAAATGTCACTAATAGTCCTTTGTCACCAAGGTTAAAGTGATTGGGCTTGTCCATAAGAGAGAGACTCAGGGCTGAAGTGGGTTGTTTTCTACAACTTACTTTGATTAGGCCTCATTTCTTTCTACTATTGCTCCTTCCCTCCCTCCCAAAAGGGGTCTGCTCTGCTTCTGATCCTGTTTATCTTGGGTTTGATTTTGCTAGTCATCCTTGTGTATTTGGTAGGATGTTAGGCAGACTTTTGGTCCCTCGTGCTTATCTCGTCCTTTGTCTAGCAGCTCTTTGTCATTTATTCATCCTACATACATCAACTACCATCTTTCTTTGTCCCTGTGGTAATCTTGCTTGCATACTTGAGGTAAAATGGTTGCACGTTGTGTCTAGCCAACACATCACCATGTTACAAAACACTTAAATACTGTTGTCTGTAATACTATTTTACTGCTTTTATTCACAATCAAGACAAGCTAATATTTGCTGTACCTCCATTAGTACATTTATAACTTGTAGGGGTCACAGACTTCTGCATTGGCTACCAGTGAGTATCCGATAGTAAGAACACCTAACTGCAACTGTTGCCTGTGATAATAAAAACCTACAAGCTTGGGAAGAGTGTATGGAAAGCTGCCTGGTGGAAAAGGACCTGGGATGTTAGTCAACAGCCAAATGAATGTGTCAGCAGTGTGCCCAGGTGGCCAAGAAGGTGAACAGCATCCTTACTTATATTAGAAATATTGTGGCCAGCAGAACTAGGGAAGTGTTCATTCCCTTTTACTCAGCACTGGTGAAGCTGCACCTCAAGTACTGTGTTCAGTTTTAGGCCCCTCACTCCAAGATAGACTTTGAGGTGCTGCTGGAGCATGTCCAGAGAAGGGCTATGAAGCTGGTGAAAGGTCTAGAGTAGAAGTCTTATAAGGAGCAGCTCAGGGAACTGGAATTGTGTAGTCTGGAGAAAAGGAGGCTGAGGGGAAACCTCATCATACTCTACAAGTACACAAAGGAGGCTGTAGTGAGGTGGTTGTCCATCTCTTCTTCCATGTAACAACTGATAGGACAAGAGGAAATGGCCTCAAGTTGTGCCAGGAGAGGTTTAGATTGGAAATTGTGAGAAATTTCTTCACTGAAAGGGTTTTCAAGCACTTGAACAGGCTGCCCAGGGAAGAAGTTGAGTCACTATCCCTACAGGTAGATGCAGATGTAGCACTCAGGGACATAGTTTAGTGTTGGATTAGCAGTGCTAGTTTACTGATTGGATTTAATAATCCTAAAAGTCTTTTCCAACCTAAACAATTCTATGATTCTAGAGAGAAGAAAGAAGACTCCAAGCTCAATCATAGTGATGTTTGTCTTACTATCCAAAACTACTGTCTGAGCATCTGGGTTCAAAGTCAAGGAAGTCATGGGAAGGAATATGAAGGTTTTATAGGAAGAAAGAGATTTCTGACATAAGCTCTTGCTTACCCTGGTCCAAATGAAAACTTGGAGTTCTGACTCCTCAGCAAATCAGAGATGCTTTGAACACTCTGTTTGGCTTTCTGTAAAATCTCAGATCTAATCCAAAGATTGAGATATTATTTTGAAGGAGCTTTGAAGCTTGTGTCTAGAACTAGCAACTTCTCACTTAAAGAGTATGGTCAGTAGGAAGGAGGATGATTTCCCTAGAAACTCCAGATAATCTCAACATAAACCTTATTCATCAGTGACCTTCTGTTCTTATTAATTTGGAAATACCATGATATTACAGATTACTACTTTGTTCCTCTCAATGAATACCAACATATCTGCAACCAACTGAACACCGGCACCATGATTACTTGGCAACCCTGATCCTGTTTCCTCTTCTCTTGTTCTGATCCAAGCTGACCCTTGGCATCAACTGTGCCTAAATGAATCTGCACAACAAAATGTTAGTTTTCATCCCAGGGGCTGATGCATCAGTCTCTGGATCTCATGGGTATTATTAAAGCCAACAAATGGGGTAGGACTGTTCTTTGCAAGTAGTGCTTGTAAAGCATTTTTTGATGAGGTTAGGGCACTAGGGTGCTGTGTTCATAACTACCTGATGTGCAGTGAGGCTAAATTAAGATTCTCATGACTTTTAACTACTCACCACTGTGAATATTACAAAGTAATACAGTCCCTGAGTGTTTTATTTGGATCAAAGGCAATGCTTGTAATATATTTGAGAACATAAACCTTGGACAGTTCTGACCTCTAAATTCTCTATATTCCAATGAACAGTAGCTATACTACTATTTTATTTCATTATGCAATACCACTTTATCAGTGATTATCTTGAACTTTATCCCCTTTTTGATTTTATAGAGCTAACACTTGATGAAATCAGAATAGTACAGAGCAGGCAGTATTGCTGGAACTCATGTAATGATTAGCTTGACAGCATATCCTTAAAGTGAACAGCAGAAATTTTCTCCAAAATCTATTCCTTTTTTTCATGCATCTGTGAGAGAAATAATTACTTAAAAGTAAATAATTTTATGAAATGAAGCATCAGATTAATTCTATATTTTCCTTCTATAATTTCTGAGCTGGCTCTGAAAATCTCTCTTGAGATTCAGGAATAGTTCACACTTGGGTACTAAAACTTCAGGTACTCAGCCTAGTTTAGGAAGTAGTCTCCCTCTTAGTCTAAATATAAAATCCCTTTATAGAGAGAGGCTACTTTAGGGGATGATTTAAAGTAGAAATATAATTTTGAGTGCTCTGAGGTTGCATACAGGAATACATCTGTCTCATGGTATCTCACCATGGCTTATTTCTTCAGCAAGGGAGCCATTTGGTGTGTAAAAAGCAAAACTTGTGGCAATGCAGGTATTTCTCCAACCAGCCAGTACTCTGAAGTGAAACTGGACAAGCTTCAACATGTCAATAACTATCTCCTCATTGTGCTTGTAGGGAGCTTAGGAAAATGAGGCTTGGTTGGAAATGCTAAGTGAGTGCCTAAAAGCAGGTGGTGGGAAAGGCCACTGGCATGTTCATTGTTGGTCAATGATTTTCCAGAATGACAAGGCAAGTGTTTGTACCATATTGGTTTTGATGGTATCTGATGCTTCATGCATTTCTGTGTAAGTTTTAAGAGGAGTGACAATAACTGCCAAATGAAACTGCAGCCTTTTGTAATCACTTTGTCCTCTTTTTGTAGAAAACCAGATGTGTACATCAAAAGAGCAAGCATTGCCACAGGAATATTTTGAGGGATGATATAAACACTTACAATTACTGTGAGATAGATGTATAACAGCTGAAGGTATCAGTTTTAATATAGTTATATAGGCTTATCTTTCATACCATTAGGAGATCAAGATTAGATTGAGCATGTTTTCTCTGCATTAATACTGCTGTCTAATTTTCCTTATTTTTGGCATGAATGTGTATACTAATAGTACATTAAATGTTAGTCTTCAACCTTTTTTGTTTTTTTTTTATTTGAAAATTAATACCTTTTCATAAAAGTATCATCAGGTTAAAAGCGTTTCAGTAGTACAGTGTTCTCACTATTTTTTAAGAAGGTCCTATGTATTCCATTTTGGCAAAGAGCATGAAGGAAGAAAGTTTATAGGAAAGTCATCCTATTGCACTGAGTCATACTCAAATGTCTTCTGATCACACCCAATGTGGCATCAGCAAATTTCAAGGCATGGGAAAAATGCAAAAGTGGGTGAGTGGCAGAATACACTGAAGATAATGGACAGTTTATGCGAGAGTGGTAATCAAAGGAAGCTAAAATGCTCATATTTGGTAGGTCAGGAGTGTGCTAATTCATACACATGCAGTTCATCCTCTTGGCTGGGATAAGGGAATGTGGCAATGTGGTATTTGATGCATTTGCTTTTTTCAAAATATCACTGTATCATGAAAAAGCAATGCTTTGCTTTCCTGACAATTAAGAATCATAAAAGCTGCTACTTCAGAGGTTCACTCAAATTCCTGAGTTCTTGTGCGACAGAAGGCTTTGCAGACATCCCCTGCACGTAGCTGTGATGTGAGGTTGGGTCTAGCTCCACATGCTAAATTCCCCTGGGGCTTTTCTGTCTGTCCTTTCATGTGTTTCTGGTCAATCTGATCATGCAGAGGTCTAACAGGAATGCCTGGTGCAATCCAATACCTCTGAATGGGATCAAGGATGTCGAGAAGTCCCTAGGAGTTACAGACCCCTCATTTGGCTGCTGCAGCCTGTCCCATCTCTGCCCAGAGCTGGTACGCAGCCTTGATCCCATCCTTGCAGGAGGTAGTGCTGGCCTTTTTTTCAGAGAAAAGCTTTCACTCTTAAGAACAACAAGTAGTGGGGTTTTCCCCTTTAACTGGGTGGGTTGTGTTGTTGTTGTGTTCTTTCCCCCCCATTTTACTGTTTAGCTCCTTCCTCTGCTTGTTTTGTTCTGGTAAAATTTTTATAGACTTAGTCAGAAATTTCAAATCTGTTATATAAATTGATGCTTCTATTTGTTGCTGTTCAGAGATGTGTTCAAATGTGTACATTTACACACCTGTACAGTCTATTTATAAAGGATAAGCATATTTTTTAAAATTGCTAGTGAATTTTGTAGTGACAAACACCATCTTAGTGCCAGTAGTTGAGATATAAAGGTTTTCATTGAGAGAAAAACAGTGGAACTAGACTTGAAGAACTTATGGGAATTATTTTTATACTTGTTTTTGCTTCCATGGGTTTTTTCATGTTTGTTTTTAAACTGCTCATAGGCTAAAGGAAAACATGAAGGAGGAGCTAGAGTAGAAAAAGTCCAGAAGCCCTCCCAATTCATACTGTACCAATAATTAAAAAGTATCTCTAAGTCTTCTATCTTCAAAAATGGCTTCTTCATTAAATAAGAAATGCAGATAAGAAAACATGTTTCCTGCAGTGGACACCAAATTTAAGATGCCTGTTAGTAGTGAAATTCCAGATCTGTGAAAAAAGGATGTGAAGAAAGTAAGACACAAGTAATATGAATTCCTAGAAATTATTTTGAAAGTCTTAAGCTGGAAATGAAAAATGAGATTAAAAGCATTACTTCAAATGAATGACCATCAGGAAAGTTGCAAAAATTTACAAGCTGAACAACTTTTTGGACTACACAGGTAAAATTGAGAGGATTCTGTGGAAAGTGTTAAATATGTGGTCAGAAAATCTAAACGTAACTCCTATTTTCACCTGAAGAAAAGAACAAAGATATTTTTACTCTTGCAACCCGTAAATTATTTTAATGAGGCTGAAAGTGATATTTTTTTAATAACTAAAATACCAAAAAACCCCAAACCAGCGAATGAAATAGTTTAGGACTTCTCTTTTATTCTTAATTCAAAACTGGTGCAGATTATTTGCAAAGTCTTATAGAATTAAATAGCTTCCAATGCACTAAAGACTATGTGTTTGTACGCTGTACAGTGCATTGTGCTTGGTAGAAAATCCCTGGTGAATTTGTAATAGCTAGGTAACTAATTCAGGAAATTATTTTAAAATATAATTTGGACATTTGTTTCAAGGGTACAGTATGAAAAGCTAAACTGGTTATTAAACAATTCGGTACAGTGAACTTGACTTAAAAAATGTCCTGGAAGTTTCAAAAGAACTATATATAGCATTGTGAGAGTACTGCATTGCAATTCAGGATGATTTATTAGGATCTCTAGTTCTAAGGCTTATGGGCAGAAAGATAAAAACTTCAGTACTGACACCTTGAAAGCCTTCTGAGACAGAGACAATTAGCCTGTAGAAGTTATAAAAAGAATCGTGGGTCAGGAAAATGCTTTGATGAGAATGTTGCCCAGTCATCTTCTTTTGAAGAGGGAGAAAATGTGAACTTTGAAAATGAATGTGCTGGCATCTCCTGAGAAAAGAACACATTTCCTTTGCCTTAAGGTTACATGCTATAGTCTTGCTATAGCGGAAGGAAGGGGATACTGTTGTAGAAGGAAGTGGGAACAGCTGAACACAACCATCAGTGACATTGTCTCTCTTTCTTGAGGTCAGAGAGAATGTGTTGGCAAAGGTGACAAACTGCCCCTCTGGTTGCTGGGAATATGAGACATAGGAAGTGCCAGCACAGCTCTGTATGGGAAAGGTACTGTCAGATGCAGGGTTTTGGCAGAGAACAAAAAAAGGGGGGATGTAAGAAAGCCATAGTGTTTCAGCAGTAAGTGATGATTAACAACCAGTGGAACAGAAAATTTTACTGAAAATAAGAACTGTTGAAGCTCTTTGCCTGGATAACATACCTTTTTTTCCAATTTTAAGAGTGCTGTGCTCATTTTTATATTTAAGTCTTGCTTGCTGATTCACTTAATTTCTATTGAAAAAAAAAACAAAAAAAAAACCACAAAAAAATCAAACCCAAACCCCCAAAATGCAATAGCTATCATAGCAAAAGGATGTTGTCTTCCATATGCGACTTATATTGCAATTAAGTTTAGGAAAAAAAAAAGACGCTTTGCCTTGTGAAATTATATGGCAAGTTAGCAGAAAGAAAACAGGAGGAATCACTCTATGATGGGGAACTTGTAACGTCACTATTCATGCTCTGTGGACTATTAGCAATGTGATAGAAATGATGTTATGAACCTGTGAATGATGGTTTTATTATCTCAGGGCAAAAGTTTATACTCCTAAGTATAGGTGGTCTGATTTTCAGATATGTTTAATATGTGCACATCACTGGTAAGCACCTAACTTCTGCTAAGGGAAACCAGAGGAAGCTGTGGATGCTCAGTATCAATTAAAAAACAGATCAGTTTTTCAAGGAGGCTTACATATTGATTTGTACCCCTGATTTCAGATATGCAGGTTTCAGAATTTCGAGTTTAATACGGATTTATAAAGCAAATAATCCAGTGAAGAATTTATCTCTATGCTCCTCACTGCTTTTTGTTGCTGTTGCTAAGGGAAGGCAGTCCCAGCTGTCTCTCTCTAAGCAGATAAGATTATGATGAGCTGCAGTAGTTTAGTAAAATCTTTCTCTCTCATTTCATAACATACAATGAATTATGCCTGGCAATATTCTACTGGTTTGTTCTTGGAAATTTCCTTACATAATTTGTGAGATGTTTTTATTAGGATTGTTAAAAGTCAAAGATCATCGTTAAAACTGGCAGAAGGCAGTGGACTAAATTCTTCTGTTAAATGCACATACACAAGCTTGGTAGGTGCAGTGATGTTGTAAGGATGCAGTTAAGATGAAAACGTGTCCCTTTGTTTGACAAATGCTTTTGAGATAAATTAACTGCAAAAGATGTCTGTCCTGTATATGATCACTTGCAGGTAATTTTAAAAAATCTCAGAGCTCTTGGTATCTCTGCTGAGAAGCCTTTGGACACAGGCATACTCTAACTTATTTTATTTTTCACATATTGTTTAGGATAAACTATAGATCATTGGTCTGCAAATAAAGAAAAAGGCTAAATTAGATGCATATTATATAAGAAGTGACTTGCTATTTAAACAGCCTTAGTTTTGAATTTCTATTTTGAACCTGATAGTGGTCCAGCTTCTTGAAAGGTATTCCTTAAGATGCTCTGAGCTCCACACTTAAACAGATATTTAGGAGTTATTGATGTGTAAGATCACCACCTCCCATTCCCCAGGCTTTGAACCAGTAACACTGAAGCAGTAAATATTTCATGCAGTTGTAGCTAAACTTTGGATTTGACTGAGCACAAGGTAGAATGAGACCAGTATTTCTGACAAGTGAGGAATCACAGAAAGTTAGGGGTTGGAAGGGACTTCTGAAGATCATTGAGTCCAACCCTCCTGCCAGAGCAGGACAAAACTAGACAAGATCATGCAGAAATGCATCCAGAGAGGTCTTGAAAGTCTCCAGAGGAGACTCCACAATCTCTCTGGGGAGTCTATTCCAATGCTCTACAACTCTTACAGTAAAGAAGTTCTTCCTCATGTGGAGGTGGAACTTCCTGTACTCAAGCTTGAATCTATTACCCTTTGTCCTATCAGAAGGCATGACTGAAAAGATGTTGTCCCTGCCTTCTTGATGTCGAGCCTTACATATTTATAGACATTAATTAGATCCCCTCTTAGTCTTCTCCTCTCCAGACTAAAAAGCCCCAGTTCTCTCAGCTTGTCCTCATAAGGCAGGTGTTCCAGCCCCTTAATCATCTTTGTAGCTCTCTGTTGAACCCTTTCAAGTAGATCTCTGTCTCTCTTGAACTGGGAGCCCAGAGCTAGATGCAACACTCCAGCTGAGGTCTCAATAGAGCAGAGTAGAGGGGGAGGAGGACCTCCCTTGATCTGCAGGACACATTCCCTCATTTTTTCTAGGGAGGGAGGGAGGTGAGGCTGACTGGTCTGTAATTTCCTGGATCTACCTTCTTGCCCTTTATGAAGACTGGAGTTACATTTGCTTTCCTCCGGTCTTCTGGCACCTCTCCTGTTTGCCATGATCTTTCGAAAATGGTGGAGAATGGTAGGTAATGTAGCTCTCTCAATACACTCTTGGGTGCATCCCATCAGGGCCGATGGACTTCTGTATATTAATTTGCATAACTGATCGCTGACCTACTCTTCATTGACTAGGGGAGAGTCTTCACTCTTCCTGGCTTCCTCTCTCATAGCCAGGGTCTGGAGTCCACAGGGGCTAGTCTTAGGAGTAAAGACTGAAGCAAAGAAGGTATTCAGCAACTCTGCCTTCTCTCCATCCTCTGTTATCAGGGCTTCCACCTCTTCAGCTCTGAGTCCACATTTTCCCTATTCCTCCTTTTATTACTGATATATTTATATATATATATTAAAGGAACAGAGAGACAAAATTTCCTTGCAAGTGTCTGTACAAGACAACTGGCATCTTCTGGAAGTCTGTATTGAGTCCTGACACTTGGCATGATATTGACTTCACCAGGTAGAAAATACCTTGTCTGTCACTACATGTGTCTTGTAGAGACTGGCAATTCAGAGAGACTAAGGGAATAGAGGCTCACTGAATGTGCAGGGAGAGCAAAACCTGATTATATGGCACCTTAAGAAATACTGGACAGAGTAGGTGCTAGCTGTTAATTCCCTATTTTTGACTTATCCAACACAGAACCAAACATAAAAGCGTTTAGCGGACTTTGGGGTATGTTAATCCTATTATGCACAACTCTTCCCCGCCCCAATAATGGTAAGGACTCTGTAGTGAATGACATGCATTAAAATATTAATATAAAATAGAACAAAATTGTAACATGAAATAAAATACTTTTACCATGGCAATGTCTCCTGTTACAACTTCCTTGTCCTGATAGCATTGTCAGCTGTCTCTTGCATGGTTTCCATATAGTAGAGGGTAAATCAAAGCCATGGAGTCTAAATATATTTCAAATACCACTAGTTCAACAAGACCTTCAGTCACTCCACTGGTAATTCCATCAGAAATCTGACACCAGTACTGCAGCAGAAGGCTGCTGACCAAAAATTGTCTCATTGCAGACAAGTAAGGTGGAGGGTGAAATTTCCTAAACCTCATCCAAGTGTCACAACAGAAGCTCAAAGTCATGAATAACCCCCAAACTGCTAAACCATGATAAAACTTAATTGTGAGCTTTTTCTTGAAAGTTAAGAAAAAAGAATTAAAACTCAGGGCCAGTCCCACTGTTATGTGTGTTGTACAGGCAGTAGGAGCATAAGAGACCCCAAAACCCGTTTCAGATTCTTAAAGAATTCTGCCTGGAGTCATGCTTCAGACTGTCTCTCCATGTCTTTCCACTGGTAAATTAAATAAAATGACCTCAACCCAAGTAGCTGCAGTAGACAAATTCGTGTGACCTCCTCTCTAACAGCTTAGGTGTTCAGTCTGAGGCAGTATTCCCACTCCCCACCAACCCCCATGAGTAAATTTTTTTGTGCTTATTCCAATATGTCCTTCTCTTTCTTGTAATGGGGACTTGCCAGATCAGATAAAGTACTCCAGCTGAGGTTTCACAAGTATCCAAAAAGTCCTCTGAAACTGTTGTCCAATTTTATGGCCAGGATATCAATAGCCTTTACAGCAGCTGCTGATGCCTGTTCCACTTGTTGTCCACCAGACTCCTGAGGTCCTTTTCTGCAGAGGTGCTTCCTCTAACCTGTACTGTCTCATGAGATTGTTCCTATCTGAGATGCAGGGCTTTGCATTTTTGTTTCATAGAATCATAGAGTATCTTGAGTTGGAAGGAACCTGATCAAAATGCAGGACCCGTCACTTGGCCTTGTCAATGTTCATACAACTGGCTTTGGCCCATCGATCCAACCTGCCCAGATCCCTCTGCAGAGCCTTCCTACCCTCGAGCAGATAGACACTGCCACCCAGTTTGGTGTCACCTGCAAACTTACTGAGGGTGCTCTCAATCCCCTCATCTAGGTCATTGATAAAGATATTAAGCAGAACTGGCCCCATAACTGAACCCTGGGGAACAGCTCTGGTGACTGGTCGCCAGCTGGGTTTTACAAGATTCCTGTCAGCCTGTTTCTCCAGTTTGTCCATGTCCCTCTGAATAGCAATATATTGTCTGTTTCTCTACATTTGATGTCATCTGTAAATTTGCAGAGAGTGCATTGTTAATAATGTTGTTAATGAAGGCACTAAACTGTGTTGGTTCTACTTTTCATACCTGAGGGATGTCACTATTAACTGTCTGTCATCTGGACTTTGTGCCACTGCTGACAACTCTGAGTCCATCAGTCCTGATGATTTTCCATCATCCAGTCTGTATCTTAACAGTTTGGTGATATGGAGACTATGAAGACTATGTCAAAGGCCTTGTTAAAATCAAGGTATGTGGCATCTCCTGCCCTCTCCCTTATTCACAACATCTGTCACCTTATCACAGAAAACAATCACGTTGATCAGGCGTGGTTTGTCCATGGTAAATCCCTGTTGGCTGTTTGCAGTCACCTTATCCTTCATATGACTGGAAAAGGTTTCTAAAAGGATTTGATTGATAATCTTTTCCAGCCTGAGGTGAGGCTGACTGGCCTGTAATTCCTGGATCCTTATCAGTGAAAACTGAGCTGAAGAAGAGATTGAGGACCTCAGGCTTTTTCCCTCTTACCTGTCCCAGTCTCCTTAGCCTTCCCTTTCTGCTTCTGTTTTATAGAAACCTTTCTTGTTGCCTTTTCTTTCTTTTCTTCCCCTGAAGATCTTCTATCCAGATTTTCTACATAATGGCCAGACCTTGAATCTCATTTGTCCCATGCACTATTCACAGAGCAGAAACAACAAGACAAAATACAATTGTATAGGTGGTTTGCTACAGAATGTAGTGAATCCCACTTCAGGATGTCTGGGTTCTCTCAGCACAGAGAACTCTTTAGGTGGCAAACAATTATCATAGAAGGATCTCTGAAGCCTTCCTGTCTTAATTCTGTCTTCAACATAAAAGACGTAAACTAGGAGCAATGACCATCAGTGTAATGAACTAACTGGTACAATTTAAAACAAAACACGGATAAGAGCTCATGCTAGCTACAGTAGAATCCTATAAAGGTGGATATTTTTATGCTAGGAGCTAAACTGAAATCGTTCATGTACTTCATAAAATCTTGTAATATCAACAAGGTGAAATTCCTGTAAAGGAATGTTTTAACTTCTGTATCAGACAGAAGTATTCTTGTAAAAGTTGTCCTTCAGAAGTAACCTTTTGATCAGTTTATGGGGTAATAAATTCCAAGCATTATACTTACAGAGATATATAGGCAACCAGCATTATAATTTGCAGTTTCTGTAGTTACATCTGCATTGGCCTTGTAGGGTGATGCAGGCTTGATGCCATGTGGTGTACAGTGACTCATGTCCCTTTGCTTCAAGGCTGACCCTACCCAGGGCTTGCTTCTTGCATTCACTACTGTTTGAGTTTAGCCCTAGGTATCTTATGGCCTCTCTGTAGTCTTATGACACCAACATCATCACCTTTGTATGATTTTTTCAGTTCAGTTAGTTCAGTCTGAGTTCAGTCACATCAGCTCACATATTTCACTCAGGTTGTGTTGCAGCCCCTTAGGGTAGCGATTTTCTGGCATACAAGGGAATATCTGTGTTTCACCGTCATGTGGGAAGTCACAGGTGAAAATAGTTCTGAAGACGAACAACAGTGGATATCTAGGTATTAAATTAGTGTGGAAATGTACTCCCTGAGTTTTAAATACATTTTTTCTTTTGATATCAGTCTTTGCTTTAATTAGCAATAATTACAGAATCCTGGTTTTCACCTGACTCTGGTTCTAGTTTCATCTGAAATGTAGTTTTATGGAACCTTTTTACAGCTCTTACTAATGGTGATGGTTTTCAAATGTCGTTGGCTGCTTAATCTTTAACATGATTTCTGACGTCCTTAACCTTAGAGGTTATCAGATTAGATATTCATTCTTTATAAGGGGGGAAAAAAGAAAAGGAAAATTTGACTAGCTTATGTTGATTATATTCCAAGACCACAGAGGTTTGCATTAAGGCATGCTCTGTAATTACTTGGGAAATTGCAAAGGTCCTATTGGCTAATAGTTTTTCATTATAATTAGAGTATGAAACTTTGAAAAATGTTATTTCTTTCAGAAACTGAAAAAATGTTCCATAAAATTACAGCCTTATCCACAGCACAGCTTGAAGACACAAAAGTCTTCAGGGTTTGCTGAAGACAGCAAATTTTTCTTTCTGTACAAAGCTTTGGGAAAAGTGGCTGTACAAAACCATATAGATGCTAGCAATATATTGACTTGTTGGATAAACCCAACAAGTTGGACGCCTGGATAACTGAAAAGGCTGCAAAGCTGCATGAAAGAAGTACCTTCGTTCCATCTGAAAGTTGTATAAGATCTGTTTTTAAAGTATTTTTAAGTATCTCTGACTGTGGAATTAGTGTCCCTAAAGATCTGCTTATGTTTTTTCCTTTAACTTCCTTTGTGAGTATTTTTTTGTAATATACTTTAAAATCAAGTATTTCTACAAGAAACCACCTAGAGCTCACTTGGTGCCTTTCTGTTGGGAAGGCAGAATGGTGTGTAGCACCAATGTGAACCAATGTTCACTCCAGATCTGTGAGAATCTCCCATAAGGACCTTGCCAAGCAATGGGAACAGATAATTTAGGTTCAGTTTTATTTTTAAATTCTTCAGAGAAAGTTGAAACCATATGAGTGTGTTGTTGATAGAAAGGGATTTCCAGACGATGTTTGCCCTTGATCTCCTGCCATACTGTGCTATGAAAGTTATCAAGTATTCTCAGACTTGCTAGAGCAAAATTTGCCCTCTGAATGCTCTTATCCATCAGAGCTGTGTCCCATATCTCTAACAGCTGTCATAGTTTTCTCACAGAGTTATCTCCATCTGAAGGAGAGCAGGTGTTATTTCTAGCACTCCTTTGCTGCCCAGCATCAGCAGTCTCTCACTGTCACTGCAGGACCATGGCAGTGCTCCAAACTGCATGTTCCCACTAACACTGGATAGCAGGGATTTAGAGTTTAACAAGAGCCCCCACACTGAATTTTCTCATATAAAACTATAGCACTCAGGTGCTTTGTTTCACCTACCTATATTCTTTTGCCTCCAGTCATAGTAGAGGAATATAAGAATTCAAATGACCATCATCACAAGGATACTGGGTCTCATTTTCATTTGCTTTGGGCATACACTCTCATTTCATGAAAAACATGTTCTTAGATAAATGAAAAAAATATTTCCTTTTCAACACCTCTTTCAAATACAGGAAACAGATGTCTCTGTCCGTGCTTAATGACTGTTACCACTTGATGTGAAGTATCTTCAGTGTTTGACACATGCAACTGCACTGCTCTCTGCTTTAAACATGTCTTCCATATCTTGAATAGATTTAGGGATGCTAAGACAACAGTTCTGAGCAGTTTCTTTGACTACAGTAGCTCTATAGTATAGTTACTATAAGTCCAATCACTATTTTGGAGAATATTGTGCCTCAGGCCTGTATTACCTGGTTGCTCATTCATGAAAAACGACCCTCAAAAAGGAAGAACCATCTTTATTTCACTTCTCTTAATTGGATAGATTAGAGCACTATTAGGTTCATGACCTCTTTGTGCTAGCCAGAACAAAGTTATGTAGGATGACCTGATTCTTCTCTGGTTAGGTCTAGACAGCTCCAGATAACTTAGCTTGCCTATCTCAAGTTCACATTTATCTGTTTTTGATGAATAATATAAGATCATAATTTAGTCTGAAAGAAAAATGTAGGGAATTTGAAACATGACCCATCAGTCCCATTTGGACTCATGACTTTCAGAAACTCCACACTTAAAAAATTTTGGTTCTGCCATATCTTTACCCTTTATTCATGCTTCAGACTGTGGCTTAATTTTGGCAGTTCTTAATGAATGAGGAACATTCATTAAAAGAGCTTGAGCAGTGTACCTAATACTTTCTATACCTAATTTTTTTTCAGCAAGGAGGGTTTTTTTTAAAGATTACAGAGTAAAATTTCTAAAAAGGAAAGATGTGTAGTAAAATTTCCTCTGTTTTAAATTAGTATAATAGAGTAAATTTTCCCCAACTGTTTTTAAATAAACTTATGTTACTGACTTTCTACACTGAAGTCAGTGAGAAACATAATCATATCTTAAATGGTAACATTCAGTACCCCAAGTCAGAAAAAGAATTAGTATGGAAGTGACTCATAAATGCAACAGATACATTAGAGATCCCTGGCAGTGACCTGCTGTTACATAGAAAACCTTAGAAAAAAAGGTAAACTGTTTATAAGTCATCATTATGAGTTTGAGTTGCAGAAAAGAATAGTGCTAAGCCTATTTGGGATGCTTACTGTTTATTTCTTTTCCTCCAGTGACTTTTCTTTCTCCATTGATGTCATGGACAACTGAAGGAAATGTTAAAAGAAACAACTATTTCATCTATTTTGCAAAAGATGAATGGCATCAGTTTACTCTCTCTTTCTTTTTCAGCTATATTTTAAAACTAGGGTATGTTAACAGCCAATTCCACAACTTTGAAGTCTAAATGTAGGCTGGCATTTGTGTTTGTGATTCTTATTTCCACATTGCTATATTTTTTGGTATATTGCTTTCTCCCCTGATTTGCAGCTTCCTAGCTCATGTTAGCCTGCCACTTCCTTCTTCACTCCAGAAGCTGTTGCTGGGAATCCCTCTCCTTGCCGTCTTTCACCTTCTTTGTATCAGACCTGGAGTTCAGGCAGTGACCTTGACGTGCTCATCTTCCTGAACCAGGCATCATTTGTTTGTGGGTGTATCATAAATGACTTGACAGATTGTCCCAGGAAACATTTGACTAAGCAGTAAATTGAACTCAGCTCCTAAACTGTCCTTCAAACCATTTTACTAATGTCTACTTGTCTATGCATAAAATATCCAGGCAGATCACATTGCCACATCAGCCTTTTTGCAATGGCTTTGGGATGGTGGTGGCTGCATATGCATGAACTGGAGATACTGTGTGGCGTTCTTTGAAAAGTATGTTTCTGCTTGAAATACTGTGCACTAGGTTGAGTACTACAGTGGCCCACCTAAACAAATAATTGATATCTGAAGCTTCCTGTAATTGTACAGTCTACTGATAGTAACAATTAAAAGTGATTATATGGACAACGCAATAAAACATGACGAAAGGTAATAAAATCCTGCAGTTTTTCGTAACAGATTTACTTGCTTACCTTCTTTTGATGTCTTCAACAGGACTAGAATCTCAAACTACCCAGTCTACTGTTTGTAGATTGTGATATCACCCAAGCATGACACGCCTCTCAAACAGGCAGAAGAATATTGCCTCTACCCTAAAATAGGCCACTGATATTGTGAAGCAGAGAAAAACCATTGTGAGATGATGCTTTCATAGATTTTGAAGAATGCAATGGTTAAGACTAAAAGGGGAGCAAGCAGTGAGGCAGCTCACTTAAAAGCAGTTTCTTTTAGTCTGCAGTAGTGTCATCAACCTGAAATCTGCCTTCTAACTTCCATGTCTTTATTGGAAGAATGTGGGGAAGTGGAAATTTAATTTCTAATCTGATATATAATAAAGGGATAGCCCATCCTGGCAACAAACACTTTCCAGACCAGAGGTGCCCAAACAGCTTCTTGTTTCTCCCAGAAAATATATGTTGTTTCAGCGCTTTAATCCATTTTTTTTCCTGTATCTTCTCCATTTAAATCGATGCAAACTTTTTTTTTTAATTTATTTACTTTCTTTGTATTACCTGAAAAGTATGGCTCTTGGAAGGGAAAAGTACTCCTTTAGAAATCAGAGGGTTGAAGTGCTTTAATTTCAGCTCTCATGATTAAGGATGTACAGTTTAAAATTTGAGGGTAAATGAGGCTGGCATTCTAGAAAAACTCAATACAGATCAACTCAGGTCCAATTATTTTCTTATTGCTATCCTAGAGAAGAACACCTGGGTTACCAAAATAGCAAATCATAGTGGGAGTTCAGTGCATATCACAGTAAAAAATAAGATAAAAGCTAAGAAAGAGAAAGTCATGACAGTGCTGGAGATGGATTTACTAAAAAAGATTTAAACCCACCAGCCTTTTTTTAGCTATCAGTCATTTGTGAATGGGTCCTACCTACGATGGAGAATAGCTGTACAATGCCCACCTTACAATGTGACCTTATCCAATCTTTAGTACACTCCCATCAGTCTGTAATGGGGATATTAGTAAAAGAGTATCATTGGAACTCCAGTTCTCTTTGGTGATTCCTTTGATCCTGAAGTGGACAAAAGACAAAAGAATTACCAGGTAACAGAAGACACAAGTCAAACCAACCAGGATCTCTTTCTAGAAACCTTCACTGCTTTTCTTTCTCTCCCTGATCTATCTGGTGTATTAGTACCTTACTTTGAGAAAACCAGTTCCCTAAGAAGTGAAAATTTGTGTATAGGTTACATGCCAGAAATAGAAAAGTTTTACCTAACTCATGCAAATTTTTAGTGACATCTAATAGATGATTTTTTACATGTTTGTGTGTCTACGTATCTGAATATTATGTAGACACATATGACAATATCAAATTAATGTGAAAAAAAAATCCTTTTTAGAAAAGATGTTAAACCGTATAAAGGTGCCACATATATATATATATCAGGAGCCAAGTTAAACTTTTTCCGTTGAAATTGCCAAGTTAAATACAGCACAACTGAAGCAAACCTGTCCCTCCAGGCATTTGTAAGTCTACAGTTGGGAGCTCTTGGAAGCTAACCTAGCACCAACTGTATCTTGTTTAACTTGGCCATTTAAAGGGCTAACCCTTTAGCAACTTGGCTCACACTGACCATATCACACCTTTACATGACTGACCTTCCCCATTCAACTTTCCCTCATTTAGTGTACACTAAATGTTTTTGATCAGATCTGATTTATGTGATTTTGGCCAATTAGCATGAAAGACAAAACCTGAATCTCTAAAGGACAGGTCTGTGAACATAAAATATAATTGGATGGAAATGTACTTGTTCACATTCTTTTTGCCTTAGCTCAGTGTGTGTTAAGTGCTAGCTGCCTGGTTTTGCCTGCTGTCTGTGCCACCCTACAAGGAGCTTTCTCCAAAGCCTGATAGTTGAACCTTCTGTGCTCTTGCGCAGGGCTCATACACCATACCAAAAAAGCAGCTTTTCCCTGCACTGGGAGAGATCTTGGTTGGATGTAATTATAACTGGAAATGGAGAGGGCAGATGGCGAGTTACTGAAGACTTCTGCTGTCAGGGCATGCATGTGATAGAGCCAGATGGTACTGTAAAAAGTGCAAAGAGGTTCAGGTCTTGCTTCTTCTGGTAAATACATGCTAGAAAGTTACTAAATAAAAGTATGGGTATCCTGTGGAAAAGTGTCAGTTGTGACTACCACAATGAAGACAGGAGTTCAGTACAGAAAGGAGTTTGTTGTAACATCAAAATGCCGTTGCTATGTAGAGTGTGGGAAACTGAACTTTTTCTGATCTTGGATCATGGCTAAAGACACTCCCAGGTAGACTTCTGTGATTTGAATCAGCAAAATCAGAATCAACATAGAATCTGATAGAAATATTATGTTGCAATCTTTTTATATTATTACCTATGATAATTAAATGCTTAGAAGTCATAGTAATGATAGCAATATAAAAGCTTAGACAGATTAGATAGAACAGAAAATTACTTCCCTGATGTGTTTACATCATCACACACATGGTCTTATACCATCTTCAGATCTAGCATGAAATTCTAGTCTATGCAATAAAACCTCTCCATTTGAGGTGATGTGTAGATGAAACTGCAGGGGCAGCAAATGAAAAGGGATCAGATATGGCCCCCAAGAATACTGGGGTGGATAAAGATGGATTTACTGGTGGGAGGAGAAGGGAATGAGTACATCACACATCTTCTTGGTGGTAGGGACTGTGTAATAAACAGTGCATGGCACGCTTTACATTCTTTTGCCATCACCTAACCCTCCAATAACACAATTTGCACATGGATGAGTAGAAAAACAAATGTACGGTAAGATTTGCTAGCCAGAAGATGCAATTTTGAATAAACTGAAGTGATGCTTGATATTCCTGCCTTCTTGAAGTCTCTCATTAATTTAGCCTTTAATTACATGTGACTTGTCCTACTGTGAAATGAGCCATGGGTCTAAGGTCTCAAGGGTTGTCACTGCTTTTTAAACATGTTTTGTGGAATTTGTGGTAAGATTTTATTATTATTTTTTCTATCTAAAAGGTTTATAATGACTAGTTACAGTTCTAACATTATAAAATTAATGAGTAATATAATAGGAAAAAAACACTTAATAACAATATTGTACTAATTCACCTGTATCTCCTCTTACCCTCTTCTGTTTTCTTCCCTGAAATCAGATGAAGTATTTGTTGGCTGACAAGTTATAAGAGCACAGGACTGGAAGCAACTATCATCTGATTAGCACTTGCCTTGCATTCTAAAAAGAAGTGCTTTGTGAAAGCTCATACAAAACAGCAACCTGAAATGTCACCATGTTTTATTATACATATCATACATCTCGGGCAGTGAGCAGAAGAGCTGAGAATGCTACTAATGGCTAAGTCTATAATAGAGGAAATTTGTGTAATCAAACTGCCAGAGGTGCCTAGAGGAAGGTCCCAAAACTGAGCTGTGAGGTAGCTAAAAAAGTCCAGCAGCTCCTTCCAGTCATACCTGGGGAGGAGAAGGAAATATTGCTCCTGTCACCAAATCTTTAACCCTGAAAATGTGAACATGAGGTACCAAACAGGTAAATGAGATCAATACTTCCAGGAATTAACAAGGTATAACTTTATATTTCTAGCTACTGCCAACCTCCAATGATAAGGATGTACATGGAAAAAAAAAAAAACAAAACAAACACAAAAGCAACATCTGAGGAAACATTTTCTACAACTGTTGTTAGATCGCTTGATGAATTTCCAAGAATCATAGAATGGTTTGGACTGGAAACATAAAAAACATTATACCTCTTGATCTAAGTAGAATCTACAAACCCAGTAACTGTTTGAATGAGTATGTCTACTGTGTAAACTTCTACACCTGAGCCTTGTCTTGTGTCTGTGGTCAGTGGGGAGAAACAGGGACCTCATTATTCTAATTTTCAAGATGCCTATAACAGATCAGATAAACTATGCTTTAATAGTTATTTCTTTCCCTTGATTAAAAAGGGAAGGCTAAGGAAAGTAGATCAAATATAGACTATTAAAGTTAGAAAAAGTAAATTTCAGTCTAAGTAAGCGGGCTATACCTTTTTCAGAAGCATAACAATGAAGGTTTATTCTTTCTTCTGCCCTGTGTCAGAGTATTGGAACTTATTAATGAAACAGAAAACATAATTGCAGAGAAAATTCAGAAAATACAAGCAGAAATATTACTTGAAATGAGGAGATTCTACATTCTAATTTTCTCTCAGATGTAATTACATTATAATAACTTTAGTCAACACCATCTTTCCTTTTCCACGGAATCCTCTCTGAGACTCCCCTGTAATCCAAATAAATAAAAAAGGTTTTTAGGGAATTACTATGTATAAATTAGACTTTGAAAAAAAATAATGCATGAAACTTTCCTCATCAGTTTAGTAAAATTACCTATATTATAAATAAGCCCTGATTGGGTTTCTGTTTTTCTGTGAAAATGCAGATAAGGATACAGGCTGGAGACACTCTTTATTAGAATGATTTACCAAAGCAATAGCAGTTAGAATTGTGACCCTGGAGTCCTTTCTGCCTCAAGAGACTGACAGTTGCAAAAATGAATTGTGTGAAATAGGCTTTATTGTGGGATGGAATGAAAGAATACTTCTGGTAGTGGAAAAATGACACAAAATCTGAATGACTGAAGTAGAAGAGGGAATACAGTAAACACAGTGTTTGGGAAAAATACACTGAGTTTTGTGCAAATGTGAACTTTCTTTTCTAGATTGCTCAGGAATTAATTAACTTTTGAATGCCAAACATTTCCTTCTGCTTTTGGAGAGCTGCTGTCTGTGAAGGTGGCTTGTACGTCTCCCTGAGAAGTGAAGAGGATGAGGAGGTTGTATGACCACATACTGTGAGGATGCAGCGTGAGTGCAGAGGATGGTGGAAGTATCCCTTGTCTGGGCAGGACCTGCCTTTGTAAGAGTTTTGATGCTGAGGTTGCAGCTCATCACAGATAGTGGTTCTCACCTGCAAGCTGAGAGAGAGAGGACTTAGCAGGTGCGGCTACATGGTAGGATGGGGGCTGTGAGTCCCACTAGGCAATGGTGGAAGGGGGATATTCCTTCCACCCTGCTTATATGTGTGCCAGCCACTGAGCTGCCATTTTAAGGACTGAGTGTAAGCCAGAAACCTGGCTTTGGGTTTGAAGTAGAAGTATTTAAGTCCACAGACTTGTCCACTGTATTTTAGAGGGGAAAAATATTAACAGTGTGAGTGTGCGCCGTGTGATGTGCTATGTATAAAGGTCTGAATGGCCTTGCACCAACTTATTTAAAACTATATAGTCAAGCTATGGTCCTGTTTCCAGCTCAGCCCAAGAAGTGGTGTGTTTCACAAGAAGAATGAGAAGGACCTTTGCCAGTGCCTGGGATGTAACTGCTTTGTGGGACTCTTGGCCATGGGGGGTGAGCATCCTGTGGGGTCTGTGAACAAGCAGGCTGATATCTTGCAGTGTGTGCAGAGGCAAAGATGGTAGGACGCTTTTGTCCAAAACAACCAATGGGCCAATGCAGACTGGCAAAGGACATGTTCATGGGGCAAGCAAAACACCAAATATTTGTTTCCTCTTGATCTCTGGGTTGGTGTTTACACATAATTGCATAAAAAAAAAAAAAGACCCATTAATAGAAGCACATGCAGTGTGAGAGTAAGCCATCAGTGTACTCTATATCTGTGGTGTTCAGAGCTAAAATTTAAACCAATTAAGGTCTAGTTTTATACTCTACCTTAGTATCTTGTATATCTGATGTCAGTTCTCAAGAACAAGATATACAATGAAGCAGTAACTTTTTCACACATTTTGCAGTAGATAATATTTATGGTCTTCTGGTCCTTTTTATTTGAACACACTGTGCTGGCATGCTTTGCTGTGCAGTGAAACCATTTGATCTCAGGGAGTGATTATGAAAAATGAAACTCTGGAGGTCAGCACTCCTGCTCCCATCACATGTCATGTTAAATGCTGATATTTTCACATTTCTGTGTAAATATTTCATGTTGATTTCAGAAGTTTAGCTTCAGGACATAGAGTGAAAAATAAGAGACAATGCAGAATAATCTAGGCTAGTTGGAAGGAAGGACGGACGGAAGGAAGGACGCACAAAGGAAGAACAAATGTGGTAGGATAGTAATTTTTAAATTTTTTTATTTTTCAGTTGAAATAGTAAGTGACAGATCTGAGACAACTTGTGAATTTAAGCCCACAGTCTCCTGAGTTTAATTTGGTGGTATAACAAGGGTGCATGGAATTCACACCACAATTTCTGCAGCTAAAACCTACTGTCTTTCTGAAAGGAAAGTCAGCTTTTGTTACAGTGCATCAAGAGACAGAGTACTTACTATGTTCCAGACCAATATTTCATGGGGTTAATTAAAATCAATATTAACTGCAATAAAGAACTTCATTTTCCTCTGTTAAGATTTAGAATTAGTTTGAAATCTGAATTCACAAATTCCAATCATTTATGGTGAAACTTTCTCCACACAAAAGTAAGATCTACCTGCATGGATTCAATATCAGAATTAGGGATGAGAGAACCAGCTTGTGTAGGCTGGTGATCTTGGAGGTCTATTTCAGCCTCAGTAATTAAGTGATTCTGTGAAAGGCAAAATAATTTCTTTTGATTCTTTCTAGCTTAGCAGTTGTCCATGGCTCATATGCTGATCCAAAGTACGTATCTTTTAGTTGAACTTCTGTCTCTCATCTCCTTAATTTATCTGATAAGAAAATTCTTTTTTATCTCTGAAGTTGTAAAGACAAGACTCACTGGTAAAAGTGTATGGCACACCCTATTTGATTCAGCATGTAGCTAAAGACAGAAGGAACATTAAACTTTGTGTTCTGATGGAAAATCTTGGAGCTGTTACTTAGTCAACCCTTTTGATGTCTAAATTTTGAAGGTACATTTTCAGAAAGAAAGGAGGAATATTGAAAAATCTTCCTGTTTTGGCTGTTCTTGATGTCAATAAGAAAGGCACCAGAAACTCCTTTTTTTTTTCTCCAAAAATTATTCCTACTAATTCTGATCACTCTTCTCAGATTTATTTCAGAGCTCTTCTCAGCTGGATTGTAGTGTTGCAATCAACATTTGTTTTTCCTTGTGTTATTCCCTCTTCTGTTTCTATCTGCTCTGCCTCTTGTTCCAGTCAATAGTTAATATAGTTGCTCAGCTTTTACCCACCCTTCTCCCATTATCTGTCTTTCTCATTTATTTTCCTTCCTTATAGTGCCCTCTATGCATATGTCTACTTGTGCATTCACATGCTTGTTTCCGGAATAGATAAAACCTTCTTTTCACCAGTTGTCTGCTAGTGATCTAGCCAATCCGCATGTAGTGGGATAGAGGAGCTCTCCTGTGAGAAGCCTTCACCTCTCTGTCTGTGGCTAGACTTACCTGTTGTTGAATGTCACGCAATACATGGCATAACCTACCAAATGCTGACAAAGGTCTCGTGTGTGCAATGGTGCCTTTCTGGATGCTAGTTTTACCTCCTGCAGGCACCAGAGCAAGTGCTGTCCATGATGGGAGTAGCACATTCTCAGGCACATCTCAGCTTGAGGCAGAGGTGCCTCTACATGGCCAGAAGGAAGATTGCCTCATTTATATATGTACTGCTGAAGGGAAGAGGTCCAGGGCCTGATTCGTGCCAATATTGCTGTGGGCTGGCCTCTGTCATTACCAGTGGCTACTGTAGAAGCAAATACCAGCACCAATAAACTGCAGTTCTGTGCTCAGACTCGCTTCCTGGCCACCTTGTCATTTAGCAGCATACCCATGCACACAGGATAACTTGCACTGACAAACTGGATCATGGAAAGAGTTGAAGTGTCAGGGCTGACACTAATTCTTGCTGACTGTCATCACTCTGAGGTGCAGCTGTGTTGGTCACGCTTTGCCTGTGTACAGTCTACCAGTTGAGCTGTGCTCATGTTACCTTCCCTCTGGCTGAAGATCTTATCCTGTGGGCAGGACAGGATGGTATCTGTTCTGTGTCTTAGGCATCTTGCGGTTCTGTGATACTGCACTGTTGTTCATGTAAAAATGGTGACAAACCATACTAAATTCTGTGATTATAGTAAAAATCCACATATCCTGCTGGCTCCTTTCAGTTCTTTTAGTGGGGATTCTGGAAGCAGTATTCTACTGTATGGTGGTGATCTGTAAGTTCCCCCTGTTGTCTGCATACTATTCTCTGTGCTATTGGATCATTTTTATTTCAGCCTTCTACTGAAAAGCAGGTATGTAAGCAGTTGTATTACCTCCAGGGAAAGTTGTCAAGCTGGTTGGAGGATGTGACTTTTATTTTTGAGAATCGCCAGTTCTTCAAAGATGTGACATGTTGGAAGCCAGTTAAGAGCAGAACTACAAGGACAGCTTGATGAAAAGGCTGTGAACTAAGGTTGCTGAGATATGCTGAGCACAAGGGTAATAAAAATAGTTAGTGGTTGAGCTTTCTTTAGGGAATTGGGAAATGTGATTTAAATCTCCTTACGTAGAAGAGGAAATTGAATGCTGCCCACCCCTGCAGCAAGGGTGATTTGGCTAATGTACACCAAGAGGAAGAAGACAAGGGGATAGAAAATGGGTCATCAACAACAGCTGCATATAAAAAAAAAAAAAAAACAAAACAAACCAGCAGAACCCCCTTGTTGCTCTAGCACTCAGGTTTGCCTTGAAGATGACAATTAGACTGAGACCCTGATGAGAAATTGGTAGGGGAACTCCTTATTTGTAGGGCCTGCGCTGGGATTTGGATTAAACTTTTTTCTGACCTGAATGGTGTTATAAGGGCACTTCTGGAGTCTGCATGCATGTGTTACTTAATCCATGAGAGAAACTCTGAGATAAATCTGTAAGGTGTTTCTGTAGTTCAGGCACCTTTGCTGAATAGTTCAACGTTAAGTACAAAAAACAGTTTTGTGCATTTGCAAAGGTGTTTATGGATCTGACTGAGTAGCCTTGCTGCACTAATAATCCTGCTCCTACCCTGTTAACATGTCCTTTCTTATCCTGTAGAAAACACATAGTGACTCTGTATCACCATATCTATTTGAGCCACTGATTTTTGAAAAGCATGCCTAAAGGCAGCACATCACCTCTCAACCTGGCCCTGTAGTTCTCTGCACTTGAACACAAATAACTCATTCAATACAATTAACCTTCATAATATAGTAAAAAGTAGAAGCTCTCCTTTAAAAACTAAATCCCAGTGATCATTTTCATTCCCTCTCATAGACATTAACTTATTTAACAATAAAAATATATAATGTTCAAAGTGATGTATGAATAGTCCCAAGATCAAATTTTAAAACAAGAAAGAACATTACATCAAAGATATAACATTATTTTGGGATGAATATGATCAATTTTTGTATAAATGGAGGCTCTGTTCCACAGAAGTAGAACTGAAGTATCTACTTTGTTAAAGTTTAATTTATCATTAACAGCATGAGTCAGAGCTGCTGTTAAGTCTACAAGGAAAGAATAGGGGAAAATACATGGTCTTTACCCTGAATTCTGTAGTCCCACAGAAGCCAGATGGCTTTGAGTGCTTAAAGGAAGCAATGGGCTTGGGCATGTACTGTTACATCTATAGCAGTAAATAATCCAAGAGGAGGACATGGGCTTGAGGATTGTCTCATGACTGTTTGCACCCTTCCTGACGCAGCTTCAGCTCTTGTGACCTGGTACTCTTGAATGGCGCCAGGCTAGGACTGATGAGGGGTACTCTTTCCAGAAGGGACCCTGGAATGTGTCCCTCCTGCTTGTGAGGAAAGGGAGCTGAGCTTAGTGCATGTGCCTATTCTCTTGTCCACACAAGTCTAAGTGGCGGCTTGTGGTCTGGCTTTCATCTGGAGGGAACTAATTGGGAAAACTAAGCACAGAGAATGGGAATGGCTCATCCTCCTTCTGTGCCCTCATGGATGGTACAGGCACAGCTGGTGCAGCCCAGATGAATGGGGAACAAGAGGTAAAATGTGCTCTTTGCTCACCATTGCTTGACCCGTTTCCTCTCTGAGACATTTCTGACTCCTCACCACCCAGAACATACAGTTGAACCCTCTACATATTTAGTAGTGCTGCAGTGTTTCTGAGTAGGTACCTGCAAAGACCTCAAGGAGGATTTGCTATCTCAGAGTGAATGAGTTACAATGACTAGTCTCTTCATATTCACTGATGCTCCAAACACCGTAAGTGATTTTGGTATTATAAACAGCCTAGCTGCTTTACGTTTTCTGACTGTAGGAGGCATTTATTTTGTGTACCAAGTGTTTTTTGTGGAAAAAATCTGAAAAACACAAGAGAATGGATGAGGCGGTACAGAATAGAAAGCAAGTAATTATGTGATGACTGGTCCCTTTATGGATGGCTAAGTATGTCTTTATAAAATCATATTCACTGAATTTTCTTCTGCTGTCCCTATCATCAAGTGCTCATTTCAGTATATACTGTTCTGTCTTTCTATTCAGATGTTATTTCCCTTTCAACAGGCATAATATTGGAAAGCAGCTTGTGTTTTCCCTTAGATTTAATGATTACTGGAAATGACTGCACAGACACAAGAACCTCAGAGCTCCAGTTAGTTTGGCAATGACAGAAGTAGGTGCTTAAGGAACAGGTGCAAGAGACAGGGGCACGTGTCTCTGAAGCTTCCATCAAACAAAGGACTGTCTGAGTACAAATTTGCACCTTGAGCATCATATTAAATTGCCAGCAATGAATTTATGGTCCATGCGTTAGTGTTTCTTTCACCTCTTTCTTAAGACCACAGTTACATATTGTGCATTCATTTTATCTTTTTTTTCATCTGATCATTGGACGTTTAAAATGTAAAATATGTGTTCGCCTCTGTATGCTGTTTGTTTTGTTCTGTTTCCTCAGGTCTACTTTTATGGAAAATCAGTTTGTATCAGCTGTGGGTTATTTTATGAGTTCAGGGTATATTTTTTAAAGGAAGAGCCTTAAGTGGAAAGAATTTGTGTTCTACCTACAGCAGATTTACTGCTGACATGAGAAACACATCAGCAGCACAACCTGTAACCCTGACATTTTCATTAATCTTTTGCAGTTAATTCCACTTGTGGGGAATTAATTGTGCCATCAAATTATTTAAACAGGGCCTTATCATCGTAATATGACCTCTTTACATCTATTTTGAATTCAGATGGGGGAAAGTGGCTTTTAAAATCAATTATGAAATCTCCCAAATGAGTAATACATAAACTCATTGCAGAAGAAGGAGACAGAAGGTCTGCAGTCATATTTAAAAGAATACATCAGATTACCTTAAATATATCTGATCAGCATATCTAATCAGCATATCTGAAACAATTAAGATATCTATAAAATATGAAGCAATGTTAAATTTATGTGAGATGGAAACACTGAATGTGTAACTGTTCATTATTCTCATGGTCAGAAACAATCGTAGTAAATGAGATGCTGCGCATAAACTTTGTGTGTCCTAGGGAAAACCAATTGGATGCTGTGTGCCTGGTACAGAGATTGTTTTTTTTCCATAACAATATCTACGATATGTAATAACTTGGGGATATACCTCTTAAAAGAACGGATCAATTGCCTTTTGCAGTCAAAATGAGTTTTCTTGTATTGAGGTTTCTTTTCCCTTTGGAATTCTGAAGTATTTGCTGAGATTGCAAAATATTTCTCAATGAATGGGCTATTAGCAAGTGAAAAGTCCAGTCCTTGTGTCTGAATCCCCAAATAACTGAATTCCAAAACATGAAGATCTTTATTTCAACTTATTATTTTGCTGGCAATTGATTGATTCATTTTACATTAAGTCGACTATGAACAAGTGGAGATATCACTAATACTTTTTTAGCTGCTCTTTGTTTACACAAACATAGTAGTCTGGAATGTCCTAGATGAATTTTAGTCCTATCTCTTTCAAAGTCCCTTGTAATTCTACAAAGAGATGCAGATTTGGGAGAAATTTGTTAAGGAGGTATACTTTTGGTCAGTTCCAAGAGGCAGATGGAAGTAACATTGGTTTTGTGTTCACTTTTCTAAATTCTGAAATATTTTGCAATATATTTCAAGGGTCTTTTGGGCTTGCAATTATCCTATGGAAAGTGCTGATCATTCATCTGACTGCAGGGATGTTCATGTAGATAAGGGGAAGCCTTGAAAATAATTATGTCTTGCACAGAAGTTACAAGGAAGATTTGGCAGCCTAAACAAGTGTCTGATGCCATGTTAGATGTTCTAGGGCCATGGCAGGTGCAGGCAGGACACAGGACCTACAGACTTTCTGGACTGGGAGTGGAAAATCAGGCATGACACACCAGGGCATCTCATATCACACTAGGTGCCTATGTTGAGGCAACTCAATTTCATTCTGCATAGTCTCTTGTTTTCTCCTTCCAGAATTCCTCTTGACCAAAACCAGGAGTTCAAGGGTGTGATGGCTTGCTCTCCAGAGATATCTGTCTTCTCCTACTGACAGTACTGACTGCTTTTGGGGAAAGGTAAAGGTTGATGCTGGAAACTGAACTGTAGATGGCTAAATTAAATGGAAATTAAATGGAGACAGTATCATCATTCCATAGTGCACCTCTATTCATGAAAACATATTAGAAGTCCTTCAGGGTCTTCAATTATCCATCTTCTGTGATTCCAGTTTGAGGACTGGCAAATATCCTGGCAAGTAACAGTTATTTTTACATTTGATATTTTAAGTTAATTTAGTGCTTAACTGAGATGTTAGTGCTTCTGGAGCAGAATGGATATTCCTTAGGAAAGAGAAGCAGGGATTTGCTTCTGCTGCCCTTCAGTTCCGGCTTGGGAAATCCAGTCAGGCTTGACTGGTTGCCGTTTGACTGTGGCACTATTGTACTATATTTGTTTTAATTCTGGATATGAGTAAGCAACAGAGTTAATCTAGGAAGCACAGGAGCATAGTTGTCAAACACTGACCAGTGAAATTTTGTGCCTCGGGAAATAGGGAATGCTGATTATTGTTTTAGATTTGTATTAAATGTGCAGTATGTTAATCAGATGAACCACAAAAAAAGTAGTTAATTTCTGCTTTCTGAAGCTGACAAAAATAATACCGACTGGCAGAGATTATAATACTGTTTTTTGAACATCATAACCTGATTAGTTTGAAACAAGAAACTCATTTAACATAAACTGCAAATCAATTTGCTTGTTAATTCTGTTCAGATTGCACTCTGACTAACACAGCACACTATATGACAGAACCAGTTCTTCCTTCTGTCTTTTTGTCAGCTGAGAAATTAATTATATATTCATAGGAGATTAGAATCACCATACAGACCTTTTCTGGCTAGTTTTCTTTTTCTCCATTATAAGGACCTATCTTCCTGGTTAAAAGAAACATAGTGGGTGCTCAGAGACTTTATGCAGAAAAAGAAATGAAGGCAAAAAAGGGTATTTATTTTTTATTTTTGTTTTCTGTCTGAGGGTATTTGGTCTCAGTCAGGACACCTTAATCTACTTTATAGAGACAGACAATTCCAGTGGGTGACTCATGCTGTGACAAGGGTGAGACAGTGGGTATGATTAACTCAATGGTGGTGCATCTCTTTCTCTTTGCTGACTAGGGAAGACATGTCTTACACACAGATTTATGGCTACAGACTTTGTTTGGCAAGTCTGATTGTTGCATCCTTACAGCCCTTATACTACAGACCTTGAAATGAGACAGGCATTAATTCAGCTGTCATTTCAAATTTTAGGGTGTATCTATACTTAGACATACTTTAGTTCATCTTGCCTGGAATGGCTTGAGAAGCAGCAGTGCAGCAGAGTTAGGACTCAAGTACTATTCAGGCTCTCTGGACATGAATGACTAAAAGTAAAAAGTAGACTATCTGTGTTAACTTAGAACCTGCTCAGGCATTCTTATGACTTCTTAGACTGAACTGGTAAATCCATGATTACCAGTATGTGTAAGAGTTAATTAAATTTGGTATCTGTTACCCTGAACATCACTGCATAATGCTTTTAAATTGCACAACTTGTAATGTCGCATCCACAGATTGTTTCAATGGATAGAGGATTGCTTAAAAAGTAGTGGTGACCGAGTGATATTGCCTTTCTTTGAAGGGATTTTCATGCTGGAGAATGCGAGAGATGATGCTGAGCAGATTAAACAAACAGATCGCACTTTTTCTTTTGATGATGCCAAGATAACTTCAGGTGCAAGGGTGGAGACCATCAGTCCCCTTTAGCTGAGAAGCCCATATCTTAGTGTTTATAGGGCAGACAGCCAAAGTCACACAATATCTTTCTGGAGACCTTTGGAGTGAGGACATACGTTCCTTGAAAGTCTCTCTCACTGCTGTGAGGTAGCCCACCCCTTATTTACTAGTGATGGATGGACATTGATGCTGCCCTAACTTATACAGCTGGAGATGTAACAGATGTCATGTCAACATGAGCCCACTTCTGGCAACATTCGCAAGCCCTGGGTTCTTGTTTTAAGTTTGATGTGCTCTAGAGGCATATGTTGGCTGAGACCTCTGAGCTGGTTTTGCTTCATGTAAAGCTCGGGATATAAAACCCTTGCTAAATCTAATTGTAACGACTGCAGGAACTGCAGATTCCATTATTCATCTGTGTCCCTAAATGCACATATACATTAAAAAAATTGTATCAAATATGACATCAGATGTTTGTTTAAACTTTATCAGATTGCCAAGAAGGGTGCTAGATGCCCCATCTCTAGAAGTGTTCAAGGACAGGTTGAATTGGGCTTTGAGTAACCTGATCCAGTGGAAGAAGTCCCTGCACATTGCAGGAGATGTTGGACTAGATGGCCTTTAAAGGTCTTTTCCAATCCAAACTATCCTATGGTTCTGTGATTCCACAGTTATTAAACATATTCATTTTACACATAATCTGAGGTGGGTTTGTGACATCTTAAAGCCATAAACTTTGTCTGCATGTTAGGTTTCAGTCTCACTTCTTTCCACCTTAAATTACTCCAGTGGGTAAAATTACAAATAATTTCTGACTTTATTCAGTTCAATGTTTATACAGTTGTTTTAAATACACACACATACACAGTACAATCAAGGCAAACTATTATCCTTCAATAAATTTTCCAAGTCTGCTTAAAATATGTATGGAAGCATTGAAGTTTAACATGGGGAAAAAGTAGCAGCTTCGTGTGTAAGAAAGACACAATCCTAACTTCCCTTCCCATCTTTTGATGGATGAGGGATAAAGACGGTAACTCTTTTATTACAGATGTTGCAAATAGCAGCGTATCCTTTTCTCAATATGTGTGCTGTTTCATATTTATGATTCGTCCATAACAGACTTCACTACATTTCTTTGTTTAATTCTAAGTCTATAAAACATAGCATGTCTCTTTATGTGCTAGATCCTGCTAAGAGTAAAACTCGTCCTTGGAGGTTATGACTACTCTGAACCCCCCCTGAAACAGAAGCAGCTTCAAACCTCCCAGAACTCAGGAACATTTTGAGACCCTTTCCCCCACATGTAGTACATGGAAATAATTTATTCATTGTTTAATACTGGGCACATTTCTGCATCACTGGAAAGCTACATGTTAGGAACTTAAATTCCACAATTTCACATGTTTGTAAAAAACCTACCACATAAACTCACAACACCTCAGAAGGTCCACTTGAATATGACAAAGAAGTGTATAGCGTCCATGTGTTGATAGTTGGCTCATTCTTGATTTTTTTTTTTTTTAGTCAGCCAACCTTTCACTCACTTCACGTGAAGTTCTCTGCATGTTTTCTTAACATAAGTGCTACAGGACTAATATTACCATGAATGTATTAATAAAAAATTACAGCTTCAAAAATTTTACTGCACTGTTTCTCTTATAATTATACTTATTTTCTCCACAGACTTAGGGCAGCTTTCCATATATACTCTTGAATTTTCAAAGGCAAATAATGTATGTGTACATCCAATTATTTCTGTCTGTTGTTTATATAATGAAAACCTTAAAGTTATGAACTCCATCAGTCACCACTACATGTCACAGACACCTGGTAAGTTCAAATTTACTGAGTTCATAAAATAAGAAAAATATGTAACTCTCTACAAGCACTGTTGTCTCCCTTTAACAGTGATCAAAGTAGCCCTGGATGAATCAGGGAGAATTTTGTTCCACTTTTAAATGCCTTCCATTCAGTGAAGAAGTTTCAGTGAAGATAATTTCTTAAACTTCAAAAATGTCTGCCTGGTCCCGTGTATGCATCTATCACACTAAAAATGCTCTAGACTTTCACCCTCAACTTTGTCTCTCTGTTCATCTTTCCAGCACCTAAAAAAATTAGGCTGAAGGTGCAAAGCTCTTGGCTTCTTATTACTTTGGGCAAAAAAATAGAGTCATAAGGTACCTTATGTTGGTTATAGCTTTAGAATAAACTAATGCTTTGAGCAATTCAGTGCAATGACTTTAGTCTGCCCGGATTGACCTAAATGAAACTTTATGTTGTTATTGTCTTGTTCCAATTTCATGGTTGATTCATGTTCAGTGAAAGTCTTCCAGCCTTATCTGATCTTCCACATCACCTTCTGTTGCTGCTGAGACACTTTTACAAGGTTTTTCTTTGTTTGGTGTGGGGGCTGTTACTAGCAGACAGATTTTCAGGAACATGGGCTGGATTTGGTAATGTAAATATTTGCTTGGTTTTTTTAGCAATAGCCCACCTTTATACTGCCTTTCTTTGAATAACCCATAATAAATCATTAAATATTTTTTAGGGAATTCAAAACCATATTCTACAATTGTGGCAGAAACCATGTTCAAAATCGAAGTACAAATCTTTCATAGGTTAATCACTGTAAAGTCTTACTGTACAATGTCAGCAGAACTGCTCCTTTTGATAAATATTTCCATAAAGCAATGACATGTGAAAAAAAATTTAAGTAAACTGTATATAACTTTTCAGATAGTGGGAACAGAAGTAATTGTCTCTTTGGTCTCATTTGATATAAATCCTCCATTTATTTTAGCATGTGATGACATTGATTTTGAATCCTCTTTTTCTTCTGTTTTCTCAACATCTGTCTTTCTTTTTACCTGGTGTCTTCTGTAAACGCGGTAGCCTGGGAATCAATATATACTTAGTATTAAATGAAAAAATATAACAAATGCCTAAAAAAAAGTGTTGTAGCAACATGTAGCCATGCAACATTTTCTTTCGTTATACTGCTAAAGCCTATAGACAGTTTCTTTGAAGCTATGGTTAATTATTTTATGCCAACAGCAATCATCACTGGAAAGGTACATTTAGAAAATAACAAAGAAAACATTTTAAATTCTGCATTTGGTTTGACAATTTATGTTCCCATTGCATGCAATGACTTTGAAAAGTATTGCCGTCTCCCTTGGGAAACCTTTGGGCTCTTGGCTGAGTCTGTGGAACTGACTCTTACTTCTATGTGAGTCCTGTTTGGTGGGAACGGGGATAAAGTAGTTTGCCTGTCCCCATGCTGTTGCCTGCCAGAGAGGACAGAGTCTGGGCTGTACTTCACAGGCTGTGTCCCTGGGACAGTGCTTTGGTGTCAGATATCTGGTTTAGGAGTGGGAGCACAGCTGGTTTTAGGTGTGAGCGGTGTGAGCGACAGGACAAGGTCCCAACCCTCTGTAGGTTAGTTGTANGCCAGAGAGGACAGAGTCTGGGCTGTACTTCACAGGCTGTGTCCCTGGGACAGTGCTTTGGTGTCAGTTAGGAGTGGGAGTTCAATAGTCACAGCTGGTTTTAGGTGTGAGCGACAGGACAAGGTCCCAACCCTCTGTAGGTTAGTTGTAGAAATAGCAGTGCAGCTCATGAGAGGTGCATGTGGGAGGAAGAAGGAACCTTTGCCTCTAGTGGAAGATATTCTCTCACTTTAGCTGTGAAGCTAATGCTTGTTCTCTCAACAGCTGGTAGGAGGGGGAGTTTGTGCATGGTTTTGGGGGTGCGACTGATGGCAGCTGTATGTCCAGGCATCTGGAGTGGTGGAAGAAGATGCATTTGCTCTGATATATCCAGTGGTAAGTGGTGCAGATCCCCTCACTTGCACTGAAAAAAAGGAGTCTTCCAAATCTTGAATTTAGCCTTTTATATTCCTACTTATGTACTGCGGTAATGCTAAGTAATCTTTTGGGTCATTATTAACTTAACTTTTTTTCATTTGGTTCTTTTTGTTCCTTCTTTTTTTTTTCATATCCATGAAAAATGACACTGATAATAATAATGATAGTGCTATAACAGAAAATATCTATACTTTACCTGCTAAAATTAGTAGTGCAAACAACAGCTGGAAAATGCTGTAGATTAGTGGGAAAGTAAACATCAGTTCAAGTTGTTCAGGAGTGAATGAGAGCTGTACAATAGTTGAACACAGCTGAGTGTTTTGCATGCCTGTTTCCAGAGACACTGTACGACATCTAAAGGGAATAATACAAAGACAGTTGTGGAATAGCAGTCTGAGAGTCCTTATACTTATTAGTAATCTGTATAAGAAAGAAATGTATAGTAAAGGATAACTAAGAAAATGGTATCCTTCAGCTCACATAGTCAGCAAAACACTCCACAAGTCACATGGCTGTTACCACTAGAACAGGCACAATTTATGGCTGATCAGCAATTGTAAAGGACTGTGATCCACCTTCAAGCCATGTCTGTGGCACTTGGTATCTCCCTCTCTTGTGATGATATCCTACATTGTAGACTGCTGCATCTTCATGAGAAATTTTACTGAAGTCCCACCCCACTCTTAAATCGGGTCTGTTTAACTCACTTGAAGTGTAGGACATGGGCACATGAGGGGAAGACATGAAAGACTGGAGGAAGTAGTATAGTCAGAATGAGTAAAGAAGAATGTGCACAAGAAAAGTTTTATCTGCACATAGTAGAAACATGGTTGGGGAATGAGTAACTCTATAGCATAGGTTATGTTTAGAGAGCATTCTCAGCATTGATTAGTCATTAAATAAAACCTTTTTTCACATCTGAAAAAAAGATTACAAGTCTTTGTCATGGACAAGTCCATACCTGTGCCATGGCAGACCAGCTACACGGGCCAGAAAGAATCCCAAAGAATAGCCAGCTGCTGGAAACATGGTGCCAATGATCCATAACTTAGGTGAGATAATCCAAGAGCCTTTGTAAAGTATTCCCCCGACCACAGCAGTGACCACAATAAGGACTGCTCCCACAATGGAGCCAATCTGTGAGGGGAAAGAGGAAGGACTTTGTGAATAAGAGACCCTAACGGAATTTAATGGCATCAAATATAGTGTCGAGCAAGTGTGTGAATATCTCTCAGTCACTGAAACATCTTATTAAACATAAACCATAAAGTTTATGGCAATGAAATTCATGGCAGGTAGGCAGATTAGATAACTGCCATTTTTCCCAAACAGGACATGTACAATGTACTTCAGCGTGTGACTGCAGATATAGATCAAGGCACAGCTATAATAGCTATCTGTAGCAGATACTTGTCTTTTGAAGCCTTGACTATAATTGCATTTAGAACTGGAGATTAAAAATAATTTCACAGGTGTGAAGTGAGCAAGGAATGGTGCTCACATTAGAGAAATTTCCTGAGTTGTTGGGGAGCTGACAGCCTAATAGATGGTATAATGCACTTTTCCTCTCCTCTTCTTGGGCAGTCACACTCTGGGGCTTAGTATAGTGTATGCTAACTAGATGCTAGGTTGGTAGTGATAGGAAATTATTTGCCAAGTGGAGTAAATCTTTAATGTGGCTAAATATTTGTGTTTGAAAACTGTCTGTGAGCTTATATAGCATTTCTGCATAAATATAGTCACTGAGTTGATCTAATTTCCTGTGGCTGAATGTACTGAGATCTTCACCACTGCTTGCCCCCCCCTCAAATGATAATTCATTTTCTTCTCAATACACAAGGGAAACGTCTGCCCTTAAGGCACATGTTGCCAGGGATCTCACTGACAGACTTCTAGGGCTAAGCTTAGGAGAATCTATTTCTCAACTAAAATGTGTATTCCCATTGAACTGGCTTCATCAGTCTTTGACTGAAGCCTCTTTAGGAACACTGAGTGAACAAGTTACTTTTGTTTGACCGAGCTATTAACCATATGCACCCAGGAAGAAGAAACATGGTCTGACCATGACAATATCTTCTATTTCACCTGTCCCGCTGTATTTGTTCTCTTATCTCCATTTCTCACTATATGGACCTTAATCTGACAGCTTCGGCTCAATCTTCACTTGATGCTTCACTGTCCTACATAAAGGAAACTGTCAATGGACTCTACTGTGGGTTGTTCACCCACTCAGTAAAAAGGTGATGAAATGGTGTCTTGCTGAGAGAGCAGATAGTTTCTCTTCATGAGAGCTCAAGTTCATGTTTTTCCCTTAAATGATTAAACAAGAATAACACTGTTTTGAAACCAGCACCCAATAATATCCAAGTTCATAAGTAAGCTGTGAGAGCATTTAAAAATACAACATAACAGGCAAACAGTCTAAGGAAATGAGCTGACTTAAAAGGACCTTATTTGTGTTCTATGCTTCCTAAGCTGATAGCAGAGAAATGGTAGTAAAGTACAGGTAGAATAACAAGTTGTCAGATTAGTTTTCTTTCCAAAAATTTAGAAAATATATGTGTTAAATAAGGATGGTTAACAAAGGCCAAGGGTACCCAGCACATTCACTTTAAACCTAATGTTCAGAATGCTTAATTTGCTGCTAACACTAAAGGCAGCTAAGTAGTTATTACTACTATTGCTAATATTATTTTGGTAAGAATAATTCATGCCAAGAAACTTAATATTTTTTGATGCACTTGAAATTATCTTATAAAGATAATTTTGTGAATAGTTTTGTCAGATTAACAGTTAGGAACATTTTCAATTTTTTTAAAAATAAAAATTGACTTCACACTCAAAATTACCCCCCCAAATCAATAAACTGGTTTAAAAGTAGAAAGGCTTGAATCCAGAATGTTTTCCTTTTTTTTATATTATTATTTTGCACAGAAAAACTGGTTCCAGTTGACCTGAGTGATTTTCCTTCCAATTTCAGTTTACATTATAAATGGAACTCAATTACTAACATAATTGTAGCCAAAGACAAAAGTAAGCTCTTTGGATAATGATGGTTTCTAATAATGTATGCAACTCATGCATGTTCATGTAGGGGGAAAGCAATCTATTTCCATAGAATCTCATTTCTGTTCAGCTGAAAACTTCCTGGATTTTATGTATTCAGATCCTAATACTATGACTAACAATGTGCTGCTTCAGTGATGCCACTGATTCTGTAATTTGTTTATAATTATTAACGCCTCAGCCTTATATATCCTACCTTAAGTATGATTTTTGCTTTACTAGGCCATCTGTGGTTAACATACATTCCAAATGAAACAGGAATTACAAGAGATACGAGTGAAATTCCTGTAAAAAAGGAGAGAATTTAAGTCCACATACTGTGCAGAACTTCATGACAGAAGGATTAGACATTGTGTAGAATGGCTGGAGGTAGGGAGCAAACTTTTAGAGGATGTTTCTGGTAGGTGCACCTCAGAGCACACGTGCACACTTTACCCACACCTGCCCGTTTGCTTTTTTATAGAGTCTGTTATCTTTGGCAGCCTGTTGAAGTAATTGTTATTCTGCTGAGCTACATGCTCATTCACCTGCTTCAGAAGGGCAGACAGAAATTTGAGTGTGTTAATCATCACTATCCTGTGATGTGAGTAGCTATATTAAATGTTCATTTTGTCTGCAGGTGTTTTGCTACTGTACCATATCAACAACAGGTTTAGAGCTCCTTTTGTTTTGGCCTCCCCCCATCTAGTATTTATTTTGAAAGTACAAGCTATGTACGTGATTTTTTTTTTCTCTAGGACAATGGGAATTTAAATTGAAGAATATGAAAGTGACTCTGCTGGCTTTTAAGATTAGGACAACATGAAACCACACTTGAAAAGCTCTAGGGCCACAGCTCTGCAAAGCACTGGAGCATGTATTTCCAAATACTTGGACTATTTTCTCTTTGTAGCTGGATGAGATTTTTGACAGGAAGTCAAGTGAAGCCACTCCTGGCGGTGTAGATTGTAGCTTTTTGAAGAGACTCAGCAGTTTTAATCACTTGCCTAATTATCCACGTGTGCTTAAGTACTTTGTCAGATTATGGCTTCAGCACTTAGCACTTTGCAAGATTGTGCCTTAAAGCTGTTACAAACACTTTCATCCAGGGCAAGCAGCTATTCTTCTAGAAATTATTCTATATTCTTATCCCAGTGCCATGCAGGTCTCCAAACCATTTAGAAAGAAAAACATGCAAAACTTCTTGATAAATATCTGTAAAATATTTATAATGACTTCAAATCTGTGTTCTGCAGAGCTGTGGATGATATGAAGTGATCCAATTCCCATGGAAGTTACTGGAAAGTAGGAAGATGAATATTTTTTAAAATATAGGTTAATTTCTTTATGACTCTGAAGGATGTTTGTATAAAAATGATCTTTACTAGAGGGAGGATAAAGGAGAGAGTCAGCAGGAAAGTGCTGGTTTACTGGACTCACCAATGCTGTCATAGGGGAGTACAATTGCGTTGGAATCAGTCCACATCTTAGTGTAAAGAAAGAGGCAAAGTGGCATCATTCCCATTGCAAACACTGTGGAGCAAGTTGTCATGCTGATGCTGGAAAGAAATTAGTTGAAGTGTCAGGTCATCTCATGCTAGCCTATGGACTTTCTCATTTTCTTATTACAGCTACAGAGCTTATGAAAGATTGGGCAGAAAATTCACATGGCTACAGTCAATTTATCCTGCATATCAGATTAGAAAAAAGCTAAATGGAAGGAATGGATTCTTCTGTAAAGAAAGGAACATATATCAATGTATTCTGCAGCCACAGAACAATAACTTCCAGTCCAGATGAGGAAGTCAAACAGGTGACCATCAGGAAGGTCTGTTGGCAAGTCTTCATGCTTCCTGTCCATCTGGCTTTTGAAAGCATGGCAATCTGGACAGGGTCAGGTGGACAGCAAAGCTTTCCATTATGCCAGCAGTTCTGGAGTGCTAAAATTTCATTCCAAAGTCAACAGCATAAAAGAAGAATATTTCATCACCTAGGATGTATACTGCAACAAAGTTCCCTTTTCTGGCTTGTTTTGCTCTAGGCCAAAGAGTAAATGCTGAGAATTGCTTAGTGAAGCTCAGCATAAGTATTGTTGCTTCTTTAGTTTGTGCAAAGATGTTTCTTTCTAAAGTCTTGAAACTATCAGGCCTGATATACCTTGTACTAAAAGATGCATTCAGCTACAGGAATGAAGAAGGGAAAGGCAAGACGGCTAAAATAAGGATGCATGTTCTATAACTCCAGTCCCTGTGCTCACAGAAGCTCCCAGGGGAGCTGTGGAGGAGAGATGGTGTTTCAGAAGCAGTTGTTTTTGTGAAATACCACGCTATGTCAAAACCAGGTGTCCCTATGGAAAGCTTTAGAGGATATTATCTGGGTTTGAGTTACTAAGAAAATTATAAAACTTCATGCTTCACCTCTCTGTGATTGTACGAGCAGTACAAAATTAATTCTTGCTTTAACTTGTGGTCTATTTGCACTGGGTTGTTTTAAAGCAGGACTGAAGAGAATGGTGATGGATTTTTATGTATAAACAAAAAATATTACCAGTTATAACCAAAACCCTATCTGATATGATGGGCAAGTTTTCTATAATACTGCCCTGGCTCCATAAACTAGCCAAGCTACTTATACTGTTATTCTTCCATCAAGAATTGAAGATGCTTGCATTGCCATCTCTGCTGTACCTCCCATATCCTCTGCTCCCTGCACTATTGTCACAAAGGTATTGACCAAAAGGTCTTTATCTGAATAATAACTTTTTATAGGTATTTTCCATTTACTTCACTCTCTGACATCATCATGGAATATAAACCCTACTCATATTTATAACATCATCAATTCAAGTTTTTACCATTGATTTCAGTGGCATGATTCTGAACACATGGAGCTGAAAAAGAATAATTTAGCTCAGTATATTCTTCCAAGGAAAGGTTGGAACAAAATTTCAGACCAGTACTGGATATCTTTCCATCTGTGGTTTCTTAGACCTGTATTTATTGAAATGACATGTCTTACAGTTCCTAATATCATAGGTCTTTCCTCCACAGTGAGGAAGCCGGCAATTAGCAGAGCTGACCTCATATATAATTTGAAATCTGGTATTACATTAACACCTGTATGTGACAGAAAAGTTCACTATTTTCAAAGGATGGAAAAAAATGTCTTATTAAAGCTACAAATATTAACATTCTTAGTCTATTCACCCAAGCTCCACATCTTTCTTACTTCTATTAGTTTTTCCATTTCTAGTTCAGACTGGTGTATGATAAATTGTATGAACACTCCAATTTATGTTACTCTGTGGGAAACAGAGAAATGATCCTGTTTATTCTAGAGCAAAGCAATCAGGATATGAAAATAAAAAGATGGCTGTTGGAGTTAATGAACACCCCATGGAATTTGCATAAGGAGTAAGGTTCACTTCTCCTGTGTGTTTGATGTCCTAGACCATGACAGGTGCCCTACATACCTGTTTCTGAGTTCAGAGCACCCTGTCACCAAGACCATCACTCTTCAACACAAGTTTTTGTCATTGCCCCATATATGCAGGGCTGTCTTAGTCAGTGACTTCTAGCCTGCAAAATTTTCCTTCAGTTTTAAGACTTAGTAGAAGGTGCCAGGAGAAGATAGAATTGCCACAAATGATTTTCATTTGTATTTGTTCCCAAAGAGAAAATCTATGCCTGTCTATTCATTGTATAGAACACAAAAAGAGGGAGAAGACTTTTTCACAGGTGGTCTTTATCATGTAACTTTACTGCAATAACTATTGCATAGCCATTATTTTGTACAGAAGATTCAGAACCTAAAATATTTTGACTGATTTTTTAAAAAATATGATTATTTTCCTTTAATTTTTTTTTACTGCCTAAGATCTTGGGAGGAACAAAATCACAAAAGTGGTTCTAACATGGACAAAGAGTTGATAATCGTTATTATCTTAGCAATCTTCATAAGCGTTATTTTCTGCAGGATCTGAAGATTTACCATAAGGACATTTTCCAATATACACGGTTATGCTGTGCTAGCCTCCTCATGAATTCTCAATGAACCAAGGATATTTGTTGTTCTGCTTATACTTACTACTATTAAAGAAACAGCTTTACAAGAAGAAAGCTTCGGGTTTGGAAGCTAAGAAATAAATCAGAAAGTCCTTTTCAATACGAAGGGCCATGTGAACTACTTAGAGAACAGCTGCTGTTCTTACCTTAGGTCCATGTCTTACCTTAGGTCCATGTCTCCATCCACCCAGTAGGCGATGATATTGGAGGCTGTGCCTCCTGGACAACATCCCATGATCAGCACCACAACAGCTTGAATAGGCAGTACATCAAAGGCCAAGGACAGCAAGAAGGCTGTGAGAGGCATAATTCCAAACTGGCAAAGGAAACCCACAAAAATACCCCAGGGTTTTCTCATGTGACCCCAGAATTTCTTAAATTCCACATTGCAACCCATGGAGAACATGATCAAAGCCAGCATGATTGTTAGAACTGTACTTAAAACTATGCTTAAAGTTTCATTAAAATTATCTTCCGGTACCACACAAGATGTGCCGTTGCAAATAGTAGCATTTGCAGGACAAGCTGTAGAGTTTTCTGCCAAAGACCCAGTGTTAAATTGCTGGGAAAGAAGGTATGTCTGCATTTTGAAATACAGAACCACTCAGTACATCTGAGGCAAACTTTCAGGTCTGTGTGAATGGTTGTTTGTCAATGATTCCTTTTAAATGATCCAGGAAGCAATAAAGTGCAAGAAATCCTTGAACACTCTTATTATTCCTGACAGGTTTGGCAGAGTGCTGATTCATATAGTTATAAAAGTTACACTTGCTCAGTAAGGTGACAATTAATCATTTATCCATATGATAATGAGGAATCACACATCAAGAGAATGGCTGTGTTAATGTTTAAGGGTGTAAGAAAGGCTTGCGAGGTAGCCGAGCAATGAAATGAGAATCACAGGAGGATGAGAAAGTTTAGAATTCATTCTTTAAATTTCTTGCATGCCTTTGGGAGAGCTGCTCATGCATGAGCTGTCACTATCATTACAGAGGTCTGTGGGGTGAGTGATTGAGACACAAGAAACCAGGAGTAGAGGTCCTGAGCTAGGATTTGAAGCTGCAACTCCTCCTAGGTGATGGAGCATTCAGCATGACACACAGGTTCATTTGAATGTGGTTCTATTAGTATAATAGAAGTTATGACTGGTGTGCAGTGATAACTTTACCACAGGACAATGTAAACATCTGTGTCGCTTTTGGATCCTAAGTGCAACTTTTACGTATTCTTTCTGATTTCTTCTCAGCTTCTACACAATACTGGCACTGGACATGCTGTATGGTGTGGCTAACACCTTTTTTGTAGGTGAGACTAGAGGAACTTTGTGGCATCCACAGTATATTTACCTCCTGCTGTGTGTCCCTGTTCTGTCCTTCTCTCACATGTGCTTTCCTGTGGAAAAACATCATATATCAGTCAGTGCTTAGAGATGTTTATTGTACTTATTGCCTTACTAGGTGGATGCAGTACATTGGATATCAAATTAACTTTGTGCCACTGATACTCTGTAAGAGCAAAAGAAGGCCCAAGAGCAGCCAAATGAGTTCTTCAAGACAAAGCAACAGCAGCAAGAGCAACCACAATGAAATGCTAGAAAGCTGGGATAATTTTGACTATACAGAATCCTTGAATCAAAGTCTCAAGTTTTCAAAAGCCTACCAAAGTCAGTGTTTTTTTTTGCCTGGTTAAAGGTTTATGCCTCAAAGTTCCTCCAAATTTGGGAATGTTTTCAAGGGTAGAATTTTGATGCTTGTTTACCTGTACCCAAGCTTTGGGGCAGAAGTACCTTCAAGTGTAGATTTTAGACTAAAATTGAGTCCAAAATCTAAAGTGTAATTGAAGCCCCCCCAACATCTTTAGCTTTCAATAGAGAAATATTTTTTACTAGGGTAACATGCTAAGCCATAATTATCTTCAGCAAGCAAGACTCCCCCTGGAAGCCTCAGCATTTTGTGCCTAACCTCAGTGTGCAAAATGATACATGTTGCTACTTTTTTTTGAATTTAAGCTGTGAACTGTTGAGAGGGAGATGACTGCATTAGAAAGGATTTCCCAGCATGCTCAGATGGCACCTGTTTCTTTAGAAAGGGGTCAGCTAAATGGATGTATCTCCTAAGTCACTGTTGGGTGCCTGATGGGATAATGTCAGAGTTGCTTTATCCTCCCAGGCAGCTGGCATCTCCTACCCTGTGATTAGTGTCACATCTGTGTGACTATGATATGTATAATAGCACAACAAGCAAGGTAATACAGAGTAGATGAAACGAAGAGAAGGCTACAGTATCTCAGTTTGGCAGAAAACTTACTCTCCTTATTACGTTTACTTTCAAGTGGAATGTTTTAGGAGCTTTTAATTTTCAATCCAAGTCTTTTAAAGATATAAAAATATATAAACAGTTTATATAATACCTGTATCAGCGTCTGGATTTGCACTTGAACTTGCTTCTTGTTGAAACTAAAATTTTTGACTATAGCATCTTGAAATCTCTAACAAGCCTTGAGGCCAGGGGTGATGTCCCTAGGACTATAAATGTCTATAATGCTGTGGGAACCCAGGGTGGGCAGTTAGGGAGAGGAGGTGAGGGTTTTCCAACTCACAGCAGGTATTTCTCAGGCAGAGCATCATGCAGAGGCTTGCTTTCACCTCCTCCGTCTCACTGCCTAGTGTGTGTCTGAGCTATGAAGGGGTACTTGATGCCATCCCCCAGAAAAAGCACAGATGAAATGTCCTTGCTGTTGGTCTCCAGCCTCTGCTGAGACATATGTCCAGCTGTCATTTTGGAATTTGACTTCTGTGAATGAAGTGCATCTAAAACCTTAGATCAGAAAAAATCCTTTCTGGAAACAGAACTGAGCCCTTCTGAATTCAGCTTATTATTAGGCTGACATGCCACAATTTAGCACAGATGCTACTATTTCAAGAAACCTTCATGTTGTTAGGGAACCAAAGCCATATCCAAGACATTGAAATATTTACTGGCACAGTTAAAAGCTTGGGATATTGGAGGAGGTACAGCATTATCAAGTGGGCAGGCAGCAGTCTCAGGAGGAGATTTCAAATATGTCTTTAGTCTGTTTTGCTTTTTGCATTGTGCTTCTGGGATTTACTCCACATGCAGGTTAGTGCAAGAAAATAGATCATCAACCCCAAATTTGGCTGCTCTCTGTAGGTTTCCCTGACATCCTCAGGGAAGCAGCATTTCAGAAATGGTAGTCAGAGATACTGGTTTATTTATAACAGCTTCTGGTTTATTGTTTGTTTTGCACCCAGGTTATGGTGCTTAACTGGTGAGATGGACTATGTACTGCTCTGTGAACCCAGCTGGTGTCTTTTGCGTATGTGTTATTCAGTGTGATTTTAAGTATTTGTTGCTGACTTTCAGAGAAAAAAGCATCAGTGAGCCTGGTGGCATTTTGGTGGTGATTAACATTCCTGGTCTGATTCTGGACGCTGTCAGCATACCTCACAAATGAAAACAATCAATGCTTAAGTAGAGAAATACCGGCCTAATTATATGTTTGTATTCCAAAAACTACCAAATTGCTGTCTTCTGAATTGTCTTCTTGAATTTTTGTGGTAATGAAGTTGCCAGTTTATGCAGGTGATTTTAGTATAACTTCAGCAAACAAATCCAGGCAGATGTAACCTGTAAGAATCTGTCCCTGTGTAGACAATTAGATAATTGATTTATCCATTAACTGGATCAGTTATAAAACACAAATAGCAGTTAAGTGCATACAGAGCCCTACACTGGGAAAGACAATTTAATGGTTTGTCTTTTATGGTTGTCTGGTACTTATTTCTGTGATGTTTCTCTTAATGAGACTTATGAATCTTCTCTGTCTGCTTAATTCAGACTCTTAGATGCTTCTTAGTATATTTATGGTTAGAAGAATCTCTTATTTCAGATAATTGATTTCCTAAAGTCAATTACTTGCTTTTTACCACCATCCTTAAAAGGCAGAGAATAGTTGTACCTAGCATTGGTGACCTTGTTTATAACTTTAGTAAAACTTCATATGGAAGATTTTCTTGTTGTTTGTTTGTTTGTAAAATGTGCACTACATGATTGGAAGTTTATAGAGGATGTTAAGAAAAGAAAATCTCTGTGGTATAGCAGGAGAGAAACTTAAGACATTAAAATACATCTATCTCGGGAAAGCATCCTAATGAATAAAAAAAAACCCCTTTAGTATTCCTAATCAATACTGAAAACTTTGCAGCTGACTTACAGCTGAAAACTCATGCCTGAAATCTTTGTGAATTTACATTTTTATGTTTCCCTGTCTGGTGCATACATTTAAATTCTTCCCGTTAGACTCTTGAGCTGAGTCTCAAATGAACCAACAAGGGCATGGGTGCTCTTGCATTTGGTTGCTGATCAACTCAGCTGGGAAAATCCCCTCGTGTTATGTACTTGGCTTACAGGCAAGTTGAGCTTGCTGGTGTACTAGCCCCGAGAAGCACCTTACTCCTGTGGCTGAACTCCTGCACACGCTATGTAGTTGGGTTGAAGGACATGGTTCTGCTATGATTTGTCAGACCTCTAAATATTGTGTGTGCAAGGAGAAATACATAGTGCATTTGTATTTTCTGATACATTTCAGCCTTGCCTATCTACATCATGACAGAATGTGTAATCTTTCAGTGTACCCACCTTCAGTAGCCAAATGCAAGCATTTTCAATAGAACAGAACATCTCATCCCAGAAGTGCATAGTTACTATGCAACTGCAGGTGTGAGCATGCAAAAGCCATAGATTTTAAAGGACTTTGCTCATTTTTGCTATGTGTATGAGGGGAAATCTGCACTTGCATGCCGTTAAGCAAGGACTGTCTGCTGTGAGGCAAATAACAGAAGTCTGCCAAAAGCGTAAGACAGCCTTTTGGTCTGCCAAACTGTAAGGGTGACCTCTGCCATCGATTAAAAAGCTGAAAGATAGATAATTTCATACTAAATCAAAGAAATGAGTCCTGTTACCTGCTATAAAAGTGTAAAATTTTGAATGATTCTGTTGGGTTGGAATCTCTTAATAGAAGCATGTTTTTCATGTTCTTCATCAAGGATTGACTTCAGACTTGGAGGGCTAATACACTAAGCAAATATTTAAGTTCTTTTACCTGTATTTTCAAAGTTGTAATTTTAATTAGTAGTAAGACTTAATTTGGGATAAATAGCCAAAAAAATTTAGATGTTTAAATTCTAGATCAGAGGTCTGATTGAGTTTAACCTCTGCAAGGTTAAAGAAAAAATGAAGCTGTTCTAGTAATTTTTATTCTCTTGGGACCAAAATTAACTTCTCTAATTTCCATCAAGAGAGGAAATGTCTTACACTGTTTCTCTTTTGCTGTTGTGTATGTTGATGACATTTATCTTCTGGCAAGTAGCACAAACCCCTTTTATTTATTATGGTTCCAATACTGGTTTCCACCATCATCTAAGCCTGGAACCTGGCTACAAATTTTTTATTTTGGTAATATATGAATGTGATAGTTTGTCTTTGACAGAAATAATAATGACAATGACAATAAAAATAATATTGTTTCGGTGTTCTGTCTGTTATTGTGAGAGGTGAAGGTAGAACACAGAAGGCACAGAATTAAAATAGAATAAAAGTGATAGTAAACGAATAATACCCATGCATTCATTTACTTGTCAGTAGATGTGATATAGCTTATCAAGGAACTAAGTCAGCATGACAGAACCAGAACAATAGATCAAAGCATCTGGTGCTAAGGATTTTAAAATTTCCCTATATGTAATTTGGATATTTTATTTCAGAATAGGTTGAATCTGGTCCCCAATCTACATGTCCTTATCATGTGTGCCTTAAAACTGTCTGAAGGAGCAACTGTTCCTTCAGACATGGGTTTGTATCCATATGTCTCTATTAAATACTGGAGCACATCTGCAAATGTGCAGTGGGCTTCTGGGTTTAGCTATAATCTGATAAATAAAACCAGTTTACACACACCACAACTGCTACAAAACAACTTGACTCATAGGAAATGGGAACAGTTTGGGGATTTAATTCATCACTGCTCCAGTGTTCCAGGCCAAAACAACAAAGGGGATGCAGCCTTAGGGCATTCAGATCTTCTGAACTGGGAAGCCTGATATGCTGTGGGCTATGGGGGTTTTCTGTCCTGCAGGGGTGGTGGCTGTCTGGATAATCCAGGGCATCAAAAATACCATTAGACACCTATGTTTCAACAGCTGAATCCCAGACTGGATAGCTGTATTGGAGAAGGAGAATTTTCCCTGATGTGCCTGAGGCTCGCTGCTGAGACTAAGGTAAGTCTCACGTGAATATCTCTGAAGCAGTCAGCTACACTGGGGATGTTGAAATCCAGATTTTATAGAGCACATCCTCTAATGAACACAGAGACAAGAAAATTGGGAAAAAATGTTACTAAATTCCTGCTTTTAGTTTGCTCAGGGAGTTGAATAGGAGCAGAAAGCCATACATCTGGAATTGCTTGATGTAAACACCAGGAAATGCTGCTGGGAATGGGAAAAAAAAAAGGAGAGGCAATGCAAAAGTAAAGGTGTGGGGTTTGACCTTTTGTTTTGTTTTGTTGTTTGTTTGATTTTTTCTTATTCTTAAAAAGTTGTTTTGTTTTGAATTAAGGCTTTATTAACAAAAAGGTTCGTTAACTGAGAAGGCTATGCCCCCTTCTCAAAACTGGACTGGTCTCTGTGAATGTGGGAAAGACAGCTCCTTAGTGCTTCTTTTTCTGATTTACAGCAGAAATTTAAACTCAGGCCTTCCACATAGCATGCTGGGAGGTGCTGGTCTTAGACTGTCTTCAGAGGAGTGGCTTTACCTGTACAGCTGGCAGCCCTGAGGATCCATATATCCCATCTCTTATGCTGGTACCCTAATTAGCAGGGATTATTCTCATGTCCTGCAGATTTCTATAAAATTCTGAGTCAGGCAGAAATATTTTTTTCTACTGAATATAAAAGAATAGTTTATTCATTAAACTGTCTTGGATACACCTGAGGTAAAAGGTGGTAAGATATAACTAATGCTGATTCTAGAGCTTTTTGATTGCATATGATGAGGTGTGAGAGAGGGCAATCAGATAACGGCAGTTGTTAACAATCTTAAGATCCCACTTGTTCCAGATGCTGTGCAGGGCCATAGTAAGTACCACTTCCCACCACTTCTGTTTTTAATTCTAATATTTCTCATCTTCCTTCAACATATGGTAAACACTAACACTGCAGGCACAGAAATGAAGAAAAATCAAAATGCAAAATGTATAAATGACATATAACAAGACACATGTTCTGAAAAGCCAGTCTAAATTCATTATCCTCTTCTCCTCAGGGAAAAAAATTATTCAATATGTCCATCTTATTAGCTGAACTTTAATTTGCTTGGAACACCCATCTTCATTACAGTGTGTAATACTGGCCAGGACTGCATAATCTTTCTAGGCCTTTACAGCTTTCAGATCTTGATAAGACTGATTTCAGCAGGTTGCTTGGATGTTTTCAGCATACCTTTTATTACCAGGAGACACTGTTTAAGAGTTCTTTAAGATTTGACAATATCTACAAGGTCAAATACTATCGTAAAACCTTCAAGAATGCTACTTAGATGCTACTTTATCTGAGAGCTGCTGGACTCTATGCACTTGGGAAATTTGAGCCACCTACCTGGATATTGGAAATTTACTTTAGCAAGACAGTTTTGGAAAGTCAAACAGGTGGTTCTTTGGTTGTGGAGTTTAAAATACAGAGGATGTGTTGCTCTTGATCTGGTGTACTGCAGTGCTGATGCAGCTGATGATAGGACTCATACAGTCTCTGTGTGACTGTCTGTGTCATGAGCTTGTGGAATTATGGGTGTAGTACTTGGTTGATTCTTGGAGCTGTTTAAACAGAACAGGTGGCAGTAGGGAAGTTTCATTATTTAATAGAACCTGAGCCATGTTTTGGGTCTTCAGTTAGCCATCTGGGTTCCTGTTTGGGTGCAAAATGCTGAAGACTCAAAAGCTTAAGAACATTGAAGTTGTAGGCTTTGGGACTTAGGAGAATCCATGCCTAGATGTTTGGTGTTTTCATGCAACATCCATCAAATTGGGCAATCCCATAAAATCAGTACACTGAAGAGGGAGTCATGCACAGCAATCAGTCAAAAATGGCAGGGGATAGGTCTGTGACCTGCACTCTCTCCCCTTCTTCACTGCCATCTAAAATACAAGAACAGGAATAGAACCTGGAGTCCAGGTCCTTTTCCCATGAGCCCTGTTTGCTTATGCCACTACTTTGTACTAGTGAATATTTGATTGTACTGCTTCATTCCTGCAGTCAGGCTGAGGGAGTGCGGGCCTGGAGCAGCCCTCTGGCTGTGCCCAGAGCTCTTTGCAGATGGCTTACCTGTGATCTGGCTGATGCAAGCTCAAGTCCCTCCGGGCAGAGATGGCAATTTTAATTCTGCTCCTCCTTCATCTTGCGTGAGTTTCTTAACCACTGGGCCTTGCAGATAAAAGAGCAGAGATGCCAGACTTGCTTTCTGCATGTTAGTGCACCTTGCCTGTGCTTTATGCCTGCTGGTGATGTCAGTGAAGCTGGGGCACGGTTGGGCATAAATGACAACTCAGCGGAAGCCTGAGGATCTCACCTGGAGTCAGACTCCTGCAGTGGCAGCCTGTTAGTGCAGTACCTGTGGCTCTTCTTAAAGCATGTGTGGATATCTGTTTTGCAAATGCTTTTCCAAATTATTTCCATCAATTCTGTTTTGCAATTACTTCCATGAAAATATAAACTGTGTCTCACTGCTTTAATTTCTGATGGAGCTGAATGTCTCTTATTTGGAGTGCAATGAATGAAGAAAGTGGATTCATTCATAATAAAGGAATTTCTATATGAATATGTAAAAATAAGCTTATATAAACCACTATATATATACAATGATATACAATAATACACAACCTGAATGCTCCACCCAAGTTGGTGTCATCTGCAAACTTCCTCAGCAAGTTTGCAGACAATACCAAATTGGGTGGGAGTGTCAATCTGCTCAAAGGTAGAAAGGCTCTGCAGTGGGATCTGGACAGATTGGATCGATGGGCTGAGGCCAGTTGTATGAGGTTTAACAAAGTCCTGCATTTTGGTCACAACAACCCCAGGTAACACTAGAGGCTTGGGGAGAAGTGGCTGGAAGCTACCTGGTGGAAAAAGACCTGGGGGTGCTGGTCGACAGCTGGCTGAACATGAGCCAGCAGTGTGCCCAGGCAGCCAGGAAGGCCAGCGGCATCCTGGACTATATAAAAAATAGTCTGGCCCGCAGAGAAGGGAAGTGATCTGCCCCTGTACTTGTCACTGGTGAGGCCACACCTCAAGTACTGGGTTCAGTTCTGGGCCACTCACCATGAGAAAGCCACGGAGTTGCTGGAGGGAGGTCAGAGAATGGCAGCCATGCTGCTGAGGGGTCTGGAGGACAAGTCCTGTGAGGAGAGACTGAGGGAATTGGAATTGTTGAGTCTGGAGAAGAGGAAGTTGAGGGGAGACTTTATCGCTCTTTACAACTATCTGAAAAGAGGTTGTAGTGAGTGGGTGTTGGTCTCTTCTCCCAAGTAACTAATGACAGGGCAAGAGGAAAATGCCACAGGTTACACTAGGGGAGGTTTAAATTGGATATTGGGCAAAATTTCTATACTGAAAGAGTAGTGAGGCATTGAAACAGGTAGCCCAGGAAGGTGGTGGAGTTACCATCCCTGAAGGTGTTCAAAAAACATGTAAATGAGACACTTCAGGACATGTTCTAGTGGGATAGTGATGTTTGTTTGTTTGTTTGTTTTAGGGGTGTTTTCTGTGACAATTCTGTGATTCTATGAATAAGCTGGCAGTTCTATCTTAATGGTTGGACACCATGATCTTAAAGGTCTTTTCCAACATAAACAACTATATGATTCAATTTTATAATTAAATATAGGCATAGAGAATTGGTTTGTTGTTTTATATTTGGAGAGAACACCTGTACTTTCCAAGAATTTCCCTGTGACTGAAGTGACTCTTCTAAAAACTTTCCCAGCCTCCTTCATTAAATGACATTACTAAAAAAAATCATTTTTCTATATTTTATCTTTTTCTGCTGCTGAAATACGTATATGCAGTATTAGATTTCTCTAAATTGATGTCTTCTGTAGATGTTTCAGCAACATCTAGTTCCTCTTCATGAGGATTTTGCAATCAGTCAAAAACCTGGTGTCAAGTGGCATAAATTTGGAAAAAAAACCCATGTGGTTTTGAATGCATTTATCAGAAAAGGGGACATGTAAACTTTAAATCTTATTTTTATGCCCCTAATGATTCTTGTGTGATTCAATGCAGTTTATCTATCGCTTTACCCTCTGTGTATGCCTCAGATTGCATATCTAAACATATGATTATTTACACACACAGTATTCCAGTACAAAATGTTTGAAACATGTTTAGATGCTTTTAAAAGCTTCAGATATTAACCGGAGGAACTTGCTTTCTTTGTCTTCTGATTCTGGACATTTAGATTATACTTTAGTGCTGTCTTTGAAGTCTGGAAATTATCTTAAAAATTTGGATGCTCGTGCATTGAAAAAAACATCACTGTGGGACTTCAATGAAATTCATAAGTTGGTGACAAAAAACAGTTATCTGCTCACACTATTATCTTTAAAAACCTTTCAAATGAGTTTTAAATAAAAGTGCATGGGCACAAAATACTAATGTAGATATATGTGACTTTTGCAACAGTCATGAATATAAAATTGATGAGTGGAATTTATTACAAAAAAATAGGACAGCACCATACTAACCAATGTATTAAAATTTAAAAATTTTATTAACCGTCTTTTAAATCAGTCATGTATTTCATGTCAAATAACAAAGTTATGGTCCAAAAATTCTTCACCTATGTCTCTAAATGTATGGGTTTAACTTCTTTTTTTTAAACCAATGTGACCTGGAGGTATCTTTCAGTGGAAATAAAAATACTGAAAAAGAAAGACTTAAGAGTACAAGGTAGATCCTTGGAGACTGAAGTAATACCATTAGTGGACAAGCTGGAATAAAAAAGCAGCTCCAATTTTGACACGCAGACTGGTGAAGTCCATTTACATTATAAAATATTTGTCAGAAGTACATATTTTTTTAAATAAGGAAAAAAAAATCTGCTGTAAAAGAAAGCAAAAAGTCTAAATTTTTTAGGTCACCTAAGAATATATTTAGGAAAAATAAGGAATAACTCATATTTAGTGCCCGCATCTGAACTACTCTTACTTTTCCTCACTGCAGAAAAGCTTTTACTTCTGTAGCTTTTATGTGGAGGAACATTCCTATCAGGTGGCCAGTTTAATGTCACGTGTGTGTGTTCCCTGAAGGAGATGTCCTGCCCTGGTCCCTCTGAGGAGACAGATGCTTAAGGCCAGGCACGGACAACACATTTTGAGGATATTGCAGGCCACAGTGGAGATGGGAAGTAGACTGCCCTCTGAGTAGGACAGTAATGAGAAGATTCCCAAAGCAATGCACAAGTCTTTCACCTCAAAGCTTTTCTTTGACATAGGCTGACTTTCCACATGTACCTTTCATTAGTTACACAGTGATCCTGAGATCTGATAAACACCAAGCATGTGGGGAGATAGAGCTTTATCTCTTTAACCTGCCTTATCTTGTGTGTTTCCTTTAGTATCTTAACTCCTCCTTCTCTGGTCACTATCAAGAATGATGAAAACCCTTTATTAGCTTTACAGATTCCTAGAACTAGGCTTTTGGAAGCAGTCTCTGAAGCAGGAGATAGATAAATTCATGTTTATACATACAGTACAAATAGTGCTATGGGAAAAAGGAGCCTTGTAAGATGGAATTTTCAGTGCTAAGATGTGAATTCAACCAGGCTTTAGATACATCTGTGCTTGCTGAACCTTATATATCCTGATAATGTAAACAACAGGAGCTGAGAGCTTCAGGGGAAAAATATTTCTGTGTGGATGATATTACCTGTACTCATCTGGTTAAGATAGAGACCATGACATGCCAAATAACAGATTGCTAGTAACAGCATTGTGTGAAAATTGGGAAGTTTTTATTCAACTGACAGATGAAAACACTCTTTAATAAGGAAACCTCCTTTCTTCATGTCAGCAGTCTTCATAGGTCATCAGTGGTTCTTAGGCACTATTAATTTCCTCCTGATTCTGTGACTGAAAGAATGAGTAGTCTGAAGGTTTCCTTTGGTTTTCAGAGCTGCTTGAGCTTGTGTTATCAGCAGTGAACAAATCTGAGCAAATGGGACTTGTTGAGATGTTTGATAGGCAGAACTTTCCAGAAATCAAATGTTCCTGCTGTTGCCCTCTGCGTTCACCCTTGATGGGACAATAATGACAAAGACAGAGAGACAATGATTAATGCCTTATCACCCAAGCCCTCTGAAGTCCCTTCTGGACCAGGAGAGAGGAGGTGTGAGATATGATGGGATGGCTTCACATCTGAATAGAGTGTTTTTACTTTCTGATCCCCAGAAATTAAACCCCCCACGAGCAGCTGCATCTCCACATGCCGTTCACTGGGCTCCCACGAACTGCTGCAGAAACTGGGAGCTTTCTGAGCTAGAGGTTGTCTCTTTTCCACTACAGGCTTTTCAGTTCATTACTAGAAACTATGGAAGGAGGAGAATTTAACTCTTTGATTTTGCCACTTTGATGAGAATGTTGGAAAGTCATCTTATTCTTTTCTTTTTTTTACTCTTTGTGGGGGACCTCTGGCACTGGTGACTGTGCTCTGAGCACAGTAGGCAACTGTCAGCTAGGGGATAGGAGTGGAAACATACTGGTGAAATTAAACTGAACAGGGGAAGGTAACTATTGAAGGGTTTTGTGGAGAGTTGTGGAAGCTTTCCTTCTTGGGCTTGAGGAGGAGCATAAGCAATGAGCAAGATAAATTTATAGTGTCAAGGATTTTCTTTTTATAATGCTTTTTAAGCATAAGTAACAGCAGGGTTTTTTTTAATCAAAAATTTGATTCAGTTAGCTATTTCTTCTCTTTTGAGACTGCCTTTTCCATCCCAGACACTTAAGTATGAATAGTCAGTTCATATGGCATTCATCGATTCCTCAGCAGTTAAATTGGAATGGCTATGTCTCTTCGTGCTGTCATTATTCTGCAATATGTCACCATGGAGAGTAATTTTTACCTCAGGTGAAAGAATGGAATATGCTGAAAAAATGTCTATTAGCTTGTCATCATCCATAACTTCTGATGCTTATTGCTTACTCACTTGCTTTATTCAGACCCATGAAGCATGTGTGTTTTTCTGATTTCTGCAGTAACATTAGTTCTTTTAATGAAGTTCAGACTTGCAGTTCTATTGGTTTTTCAAAATTGTTGATACACTTTCAGAATCATGATGGCCTCATGCCTTCAGTCTACACTGATTAGTATGCAAGAAATTAAAGAAATAGACTTTATATTCCTCAGAGAGTTACACTGAGTGTACGAAAGAGCAATAACTGCAGAGAGCTGTTCATGACCCCCTGCTCTGTTTAGCTCAAACCATAGGTATGCTCAGACTTTCCCTGTGTGCAAAGTTACTTAGGCCAAAGCTGTGTAACAAAGTGATACAGAGAGTGGAAACATTCAGAAACTATAGAAAGAGAATAAAAAGCCTTTGTTAATATATTGTCACAGTCAATCTTAGGAGATTCAAACTTAACTAAATTGTAGTTTAATGATAAATAAACAGCATTCCTGTAGATAATTATCCATTACCTACTTCTAAACTGAGCAATATAGTACTTAATTACTTCTAAGGCAGAGCAAGCTCACTTTTTTTTTTGGCTTTTTAATATATATGTATTATTACTAGCCTTTGTAATCACTATCAATGTTACAAATGTCCTGACTAAATAATGTTTGAATTAAGCTCCATGACATGCCTGCAACATCCCATCAAACCTAAAGGTGCAGGTGAATGTCAGCAATAGCTTGACATTTGTTTTCCACATTGAACAATGCTGAACAGCAAGATATAATGGATACACAGTGATCAAATAGTGTGGTGTCAAAACACATTGTTCAATCCAAAAGCCTTATGACTGTTGCAGAAGGCTTAGACCCCACTGGTGACTGCCCTCTGAGCACAGTAGGCAACCGTCAGCTGGGGGATAGGATGGACTCTTGAGCACATCCGGATGAACACTTCTAGCATGAAGCCATACCAGGGTTTAGTTCAGTAACACCAAGTCTGTTGGTAAGAAGTGTGGGTGAAACATCCAGAGGTGTAACTTGCAGACTGTGTTCCAGTCTTTGAGGTATAGTGTTCATGTACTTAATATTTTGTTACATCTGTGTGGTGGTTGTTCATCATCTGTGACTGGGATAAGTAGGCTGGAAGTCTGGACCACTTGCATGTATCACATGCATAACTTGCGGTAAAAGAGGTGTGACTGACAGTAAAAGTGGCCCACCAGTTTTGTTTATGATAATATTTAGAAGGTTATCAGCACTTGCAGGGAAGACATCGAGCAGAATGACTATATCACCAGCAAATACTTAGATTGGAAAAGATCTTGACCAGTCTATTTTCACACTCACTAGTCATAAAAAGGTAATGGTGACATTATCTCTGATTTTATCTGTCTCAAAGTAGCTTCTCTGAATCTCTTTGAAGCAGTTCATGGACTCTTTGGGAGCCTGAGAAAGGCAGATTTAAAAACTACTGCTATGTACCAAAGTCATCTGGGTCTCAAAGCACTTTGCTTCCTGAAAAAAACACAAATTCACATTTTTGGAACTGTGGATGATGAAATTCCTTTTCTCACTCCTCAGGCATGAAGGAGTGCATAAAAGCTTTTGAAAGGGACCGCTCCACTGAGGTGTCATAAACTGTACAAATCTTCTCCTCCTCATAAGGACAGGAAGAGCTGAACTCATATGCTTTTCTAGGAGGTACTCATCAGATAAACTTTGAAGATACTAACTAAGCAGTTTAATAAACAGAACATCTTCAATCATTTTGACTGTTTTTCTGAAAAGTAATAGGAAATGTGTGGCAGTAGGAGCAAATGTGTATGCAGGTGTCATTGAATGTATATTTAGTGTATCTTATTATATATCTATACTATCTATCAAGTGTATATCTTACATGATTTTCTGTAATATAAATTTTTAATTTCAGAATTATTCCTTATACAGCAATGCTTTTGTCCACTTCTGAATCAGAGGTTCCCTGTCATCACTGACCTTGATTTGATGTATTTTTTTCTTCTTTACATGCAGAAGGTCCTGGGTTCGAGCCTCAGTGGAACCACCAAAACAAAACCCCAAANAAAAGAAAAAAAAGATTTAATTTATTTGCATTGAGATTAAAAGCATAAAACAAGCTGGTATATACAAATTTAGGTCTATTAACAATTCTGTTAATCTACATGAAGTTATCACATATTTGGTAATGATGACAAAGGGAGAAATTAATGCAAGTTTATATCAAGTGCTCTCTAGAATTGCTGAATTGCTTTTCCCCTCTCAAAACCATAAGCCTAAGGCCCTGTATCTTTATAAAATTTTGGAATAATCAATCACAGAAACAGCACCTGATTATGGAAAACATGAATTTAAAATCAACTTGTCATGCTCCTATATGGATTTGGTGCCTTCTTTGTTTTGACATTTCTCATTTGCTAAATACAGGAACACTACTGTAATGTCTCTGTGTTGTGTTATAAATGAAAGGGATGGAATACAAAAAGTTTCTTCTTTATTTTTGAATTTGTCCTAGATATGGAATTATTTGATCACTTTTTTTTCTCCCCTGATGCTTTAGATATTATGCTGTTTGGATTCCAGCTGAAAATCATTTGTGATGCCTAATTCCCATCACAAGAAATCCTTGAGAATGGCTTTGAAATGACTGACTTTTAATACCTGCCTCCTGAGATGAAATATACTGATACCTTCTAATGTGAAATGAAAGGAGAGGATTGGATTTCGATGTGGCTCTCTGTGCAGTAACTACACTTAAATTCATGAAGCTTTATGATCTTTTTTAAAGTACTTCTTTGGGGGAAATTATTTTGTAACACAAATGTATACAGTGAACTGTATAGCAGTTTCCTTAAAGGAAATATGTAACATTGTGATATATGTTACAGGATGGTGGTCATCGCATTCCCAGAAAGGCTCAGCTTTTATTTACAAATCATCATGGAGATTTACTCTAGGGGTTTGAAAAGGTGAAGAAAGTCTAATGTTGAATAATGTGTTTATAATGCTGAATAATGATTAAGTTTTTTTACATGGTATCTAATGCTAGAAATAGAAAAGTCATATTTTATTTTTCTTCAAAGCTGTGTGGACATTGCTCGTTCCAACAGATTTTGTCATAAGTTAAAATACATGTACTTGTGACTAGAAAGTTGTTTAATTCCTGTGAACTACATTACACTGCCTATGAATTATATTGAACTTCTTACTAACTTTCCTGCTCTTCAGTCACGAGGTTTGTCTGGCAATATTTCACAGTGTTACCATCTATGTAACTCATCTACAATCTGAGGTCACATTCTTGGTGTGAGCTAAGGATGTTAAATTTGTCACAGAAGTAACCTAAATCTTAATGAAAATTCTTACACCATTATCTGCTTTTTTTTTGATTCAAGTTTGCATGCTGAGAAATTCTTTCTTGTTGTTGTTATTTATGGTCATTTAGAAATATCTCAGATCAACACTCTTCTTTCTAAGTATCCTGTCAGGAATTTTACACAATCACTATGTGCTGCTAATACTTTTAAAGTCTTATTTCTGTGGCAAGTGGCAAAAGGATAAGCACCTCCACCTCACAACCTCTACCTTTCCTTCTTCCCTGACTCAGTCCAGTCATACACAGACTCTCAGGATGACTTCTGGCTAAGACAAGGGAGGGGTCCTGATGGAGCATATGCTTAGAATAAGGATGGCTTTAGGTTTGATTTTAGATATCTTTTGCTTAGCTGCCTGGATGAATAAGCTAAATTTCTGAGTGAACTGGAACTCCAAGCAATCTGTTTTGGACTCTATCCCAGGCAGACCTATTCAGCAATCCACTTAATTGCTAGTGCATCTTCATTTATGTACCTCTATTGATTTTAATCTCAGATGATTTATGCAACACCATAAGTAGTTAACAAGGCAAACCAATGGCATTTCAGCGGAGATGAAGATCCTTATAAAGTATCTCAATTTGTCCCCAATCTGTTCATATATACCAGGCATCTCTTACTGTAGTTGTATGTTTAAAGTTTGTACTAATGGCCTCTCAGCTAAACTTTTGTTCTCTTCCCCACTGCAAGTTTACTGACTGCTTTCCTGTATTTTAAAAGAAAAGTACATTTCCATTTCACTCTAAGCTACCTCATGACCTGCTGCCAGAGTTCCCTGATACTTGTTTTTCATCCTAGCTGTTTGTTATTGATACACTTATTCCTGAATGTTCAATAGAATTCATTTGGCCTGAATTCAGATGTCAGTGTGATAAGGATCTTTACACAGTTGTGAGTGATGAACCACAATTGTCTTAATTCATAAACATAGAGAGAAATTAACTAGTTTCAGAGTAAGATACATTTCACCTCTTTATATCAGGATTAAATAAGTGATAGACTTGCCCTTGCCTGGGAAAGGGTTTATTGGTTCCTGTGATCTCTCTGTAACACAATTAAAACTGAGAATGCTCCTAGAAGGCCACAGCTGCCACTTCCTTGACTCTGCTACCTGAATATCCTGGAGCAGGATTAGATATCAACTCAAATATTCCTGCATATGTCTGTATCACTCTTCAAATAACTATTTAAAACAGCTTTAAACTACTGTCTGCAATGGTTCTTATGCTTGAATATTAATATAACTAACACTGCAATCAAAACAAGTGAGTTTAACATTGCACAGTCTGTCCTGTAGGTGTCTAAGCAGTCCATTAACACAACACTTTGTGTTTTGTGACTTTATTGCAAACTAGTATGCGACATAAAAGAAAAGTGCAAATGAGGGAAATCATCCTTGTTAAATGAATCCTATCTTATTTTAATTTTCCACTTCAAATCACAATTAATATGTATTATTCACACCTTTTCATTTCTCTGGCTATATTATATTAAAGTAGAACAGATGCTTTGTACAAACCGTCCAAGACACGGAAACAGACTATCATTATTCATGTTTTTTAGTTGTCCTTCACTGTAGGCAATGATAGTATAACAGAAGGGATGAACAGTTATTGAAAGCAAATTAGTTAATTTTTTGGAAACTCTTCACAGAGAGGATCTAACCATTTCTTTCTGCAGTTACCACATGTGTCATATCAGACTGCTTATCCCGGGCAGTGGGCAGAGGAAACAGTAGAATCATCTGGGATCCACCTTGGGAAGGGAAGGTCTCCTTACATATCATCTAAATGAGAGATTTGTGGCTCAGGTTGTGGTGTTTTATCTGCAACTGCAGTGGCTACAGTCTACCAAAATGAGGTATTCACTTATTGTACTTGTGTAAAAGTTATTAGGATCTTAAATATAAGATATTTTTTAAAATCAATATGTCTATGAGTTATAATTTTATGGAGAACCAGAACTGCTTTTGTCTGCAGCTATTCTTTTTTTGAAGGCTAGTACATAACATAGCCCAGCACCAGGGGAATGGAAAAGCTTAAGCAAAAGAACTGATATGACTCACTTGGATAAATTCAACCTGTGGTCTCTGTTAGAGGTTTAGCTCTAGACTGAATTAATTAATGTGAAATGTGCATATTTCTATGATGCATTCAGATTGTTTAAGGCCACAGAAACCACCTACACAGGACGAAGTTTATTCAGATCTGAATAGTGCAATATTTTTCACAGAAGCACTGTTTCTCCAATAAACTGTGGAAGACTGTGAATGAGCATTTCTCCAATGATGTTGAAGAAAGATGAGAAGCTATCCCAGAAATAATATAGGACTACTGAAAATGCAGAAAACATTTAAAAATCAGCCTGAAAATATTAGTATCTTAATTATGACATGTTAGTATGCTTAATTATGTCACTTCAGAATTATATGTAGTATCAAGTATCATATTGAATCTGTGGTGGAAATAGAAATATGTTACAGGAAAGTAGAAAACCAGAAGCATTAGAAGAATATAAAACATGGAAACTCAGTTCTTAACCTGCGTTGCATATTGAATTATACAAACTGAAATTACCCCTAACTCTATTAGCTCAATGAAGGTCATCTTATGGAATACCTATATTAAACTGAAAATCATTATCATAAATCTTTGTTGTCAAAATGTTATGTATGGTCCATTGTGAAAATTAGGTGTTACATTAAAATTTATTGTTTAAACAATATATTATCTTAGGTCTGAAAAAGTAACAGGCTGCTTTGATGTACAAGGATCATCTTCAGAAGACATAAATAGTCTGAAAAGTCACGGCAGACAGGCTTTTTTAGGGAATCTTTTGAAGGAATATTACAGAGGAAGGAAGGAGGGTATCTTTTAGAAGACAAGTTTTCAAGACAAGCTGGAATAAAGGTGTTTCAGAAAAAGAATGCACATAATTATATACTCTTATATGATGCTATTCTTTTGTTCACTTGTTTAACACCGCAGTGCTGGTTTTGGCTTCAATAATTTCTTGAGCTGTTCTACATACTATAAATAGTTCTTGTCCTGCAATGATAAATGTCTTATTGAAAGTACTCAAAGTTTTTCAAGTGACAATTAATTGCAGAACTCACCCTCACTTTCTAAAGCTCTGACTTGTAGTGCTAGAAGATGAATACAACCAGTTCTCATATTCCAGCTGAAAGAATAGCACCTTCCTAACCTAAATTAGCACTCTTTAATTTAAGCGCTTGAGATTTTGCGATTGTCACTCAACTGTTTCCCAGACCTTTCCAGCTCTATGTTGAAGTAGTTTTCTTAACTTGCCTCTTGGTCTAAGATCCCTTTTATCCCTTGGAAACAAAAAGGTTACCAAGTGCATGATATGAATCACCACATGCCTCTCTGGATTGACTGAAGAGAGTTCAGATTGTTAGTCTTTTATTAGATTTAAAACTCCTTTTCTAAACAGGATAAAATTTTGATCAAAGGGCATACTTAAGACTTTGCTGAACTGAGTTAACTGATTGGTGAACTGAGTTAACTGATTGGTGTTAACACAAGTTCCTCCTTCCTTGTTGATGTTTTTTAAACTGTAGGATAAATTTTCAAAACACAATAAAATAAAAATTCTCTTCCTATCTACATGAAAATGAAATTCTGCATTGTTAACATAGAAAAGCTATGTTGGTGTTTTTCCAAGAACTCAATAGCTCATTGAAACCCAACTCAATAGCTTAATGAAACCAGTAAGATTTTTATGTGAGCCCTTGAGCTCATATCTCATCACAGCTGAAATCCCTATACTATCAGCTTGGCCTCATTATTTGCGAAGCACTGAGGTTTCTCATTCATTCTTGATGCTTTATAACACTAACATTTTTGGATGAGAAGCAGCTTGTGGAATACTTATTTTTATTTGCCTGCTGGTGTGTTGCTGCTTAAAATTGTGCTGTATAACTAATTATAGCCCTAAGAGTGGCACTAATTAACTTTAAGAAGAATAGTATAAAAGACACCCACACACCATCTTTAAACTTTGCTTCCAGCCTATTAATCAAGGAGTATAAGTGTTGTAACATTGCTATTTTTAGATCATGCCTAGCTCTGTCGTCCTCTGTGTGTGTTTGTACAGCACATAATGTAGTGAGGTCCTGGGCTGCCTTTAGGACTCAAGTGCAATGCAAATAAATATGCACGGTCTGTCTGTACAGCTACTTGCTTCCACTAGTCAAAAGAAATTATTCCGAGGCTTGCAGAGAAAACCTGCTTCAACAATCTCCATCTGGGTATTTACACCACACTCGTAGCTGTGGTAGTGGACTATTTTAATAAGAGTTGCGTGCACAGTGAAAGGAGAATATATTCATTAGTGTCTAATGTGTTGTTCAAGGTTATACACAGGATATAGAAGTTTAATGAGAACTTAATGGGACTTCCACTACTACTGATTAAGTGTATCTATCATTTTGAGGATGTGGATAAAACTGCTTAACACGGTAAAGTTAAGGAAAAATGAATGTCCACTATGTCACTCCCTTCTGCCATTAATCACATTCATTGACTGCATTCCAGCATCAAGATTCTGACCCATTACTAGTGCAGTATTGGGAGGACCAGTACTGGTGGCTTGCTGATTTAAACAGTAATTAATCATATTAACTGCTATGACTGGTTTTGTTCTTGATGTCATACATGGCTTGTAGATTAAGCTAACTGTGACAAAAGCTAAAGTCCAGTACTTTACTGTAAATTTATCATCCATGATACCTCGCCAAAATCCTAGTTCCAGGGTGGGAAATACAGAGCTGTTGACAAGGCAGCTGTCAGGAGAAGCAACACATCACTGGTCTGTTCTATAGGGGCTGGGGGAGGTGGTTACCTCAGGCAGGAGCTCTACATCTGTAGGAGCATGTTGAGTACTACAACCCAAAATGGAGATTTATTAAATCTTGATTTATTTAAGGTCTTTTTAATATCTATCTGTTATCTTTTGGCCAGGGGGCACCCAGGAAGGCATGATCAATTATTCCTCCCTTCATCATGGACATCATAAGGGTAGGAATGGTATTTTTCATCTGCTTTGTGTTAAGCAGGTTTTGTCCAGCATCTTGTCACCAATTTTCTTTGTCATGGGACACCCTGCCTCTAGTAATGAAAGTAATGCATTAAGGTTTGAGAGACTGGGGTGGAAGAATTTAGTCTAGATCACTAGATACTCCAAATACAGAGAGGATTATTACTTCTGTGTTCAATAGCAAACCAGAATATCTGGCAGGTGCCTTCAGAAGTCAGCATGTCCTAACTTTAAGTTGTTTCACGTTACTTTATTTTCAAGAGGAAAGTATTTCTTCATGTATTTGAAGGCACTGAAGAGTTCATGTTCAGTTTTGTGCACCACAGTACAA